>JAQFYT010002458.1:0-12866 GCA_034694925.1 Ceratophysella denticulata | reverse complement strand
TAGAGACCACTGCCTGTCCACGTGGGGACATCCTGCTGGAGGGCATCCAACAGGAGGTTATGAACTTGCTCAAGGTTTATCCGGCAGTGTGCACTCATTTCCCGTACTGCAGAGAATTTACTCTGACTCACCGAGCCGGAAATGACTTTAACAGTATTAACGCACTACTACAAGGTAATGCAGGTGTGTTCAAAGATATTTATTGTTCTATACTGTTAACAGAAAGTAAACGGTTGAATTAATTAGGAGAGCCAGTAGTGTCAGCTTTGTACTGATTTTCATGAAATATAAATTCCCGATCCAGACTTTCAACGTTGGGCTTGAGGATAGGCGGAGAGATAAAGTTTGTCTGAAAATTTTATCAGGTTCTGTTAACGGTCGACCTGAGAAGTTGAGAAGCTTTTTAAAATCAATGTTTAGCATTTCCCAGGATTTGTCATGGATTGTTCCCGTGATTCCAGCTATAATCATGATAATAAGCAATACGAAACCCGCAATACCGGGAAACATGGAGTACGATGCAAAATCCATATTGCTTGATAGCCGAACAGCACAGTAAGCTGTTGTCGTAAAACAAATAATCATCATGAGCATGTAGCCTCGACTAAAGATATTTGCAAACACTTCATTGAATAGACTGTTTTGGATTCGAAGGTACTGGTAGGTTTGTATCGCTGTTTCCAAATTCTTGTTTCGAATACGGGCAGATTGTTCCACACGAGCAAGAACCCTGTAAATTGAAAAGCACAAGAATGGATTCAGTGATTAAAAGTTGTAATTGGTTCCAATTAGAATATTAACCGGAATACCGGAGTTGAGCTATCCAGAAATTCGTGGAGACAAGGTAAACGTAGATCGTAATCAGGATAGTTAGAATTCCAGAAATCAGCAAGAATCCAGCACAAGTCTCGATTATTAGAAATATTGCAAATGTAATAGGTGATTGCCAAAATTTTGGAAGCATTGAGTACAGAAACCAAGGTTTCGTTTTGAGATTAAGGATTGTAAGCAAAAATAATATTGTTGTACAATTATAAAAATATAAAATGAAAATTCGTAGTAAAGTCTCCCGCTGTTTATTTGGCTCCAATTCAGATTTCCCAATAAGTGCAATTCCTGAAATTGAAGTATCAGTATCATAGGTAGCGTAAAACAGTTGCATAAATATGATAAATATGTCATAAATTACCTAATTCTGAATTTAGCACACTCTGACGATTTAAAAGGTCTGAGAATTCATTTTTACAGTGAACCATAGTTAATGGCACTAAAATGCCAAAATAACGCACCAGCAAGAAGAAAAATCCAAGAACAAGATTTGCTACTGGGACAGACGGAATTGTGTCCGGCCTTAAGAAGTCGACTGTCATCTGGATTGAACGGACTGAACTGAACGCTGCATAGATCACATAAAATCCGAGTTGGAACAAACTAAAGCTAAGTTTAACCATTGATTTAGACGGACGAATAATTAACTGAAATTTAATTTTGGATGGCAAAAAGTCGTGCGGAATTACATAACATGAGCACGATATGCTTAAAACTCTGTAGAACAGTCGCAACTCTTGTTGAGTTAACATTTTTTCAAATTTGTTGTTAGGCTAAAGAATCTAACAACTAAATAAATGGTTTACCTCTCCACCACTGATTTTATACAAATGAAACCAATGCTTTCATAATCCTGAAATTTTGATTGAAACCCATAAATACAGCTTTTCATTCTTCTCAGACTGATCTAGCACTTTTCGTGCGCACATGTCAATGGATATTTTGACATGGCGTTGACATAATAATTTCTGGAATGTCGAGTTGTGACATTACGAAACTGCGGTTGAGGAGATGAATGAAACCAAGAATAAGATTACACATATACCAATAAAGATATCGATATTGCTAATTTGTTTATGAGGAGAAATTTAGGACTCGCCGAAGGCAAACAGCAGAGCCCGATATCGCACTTGGTCACTCCAAATGAGGCCCATTTCAGGTTCTCCAAGTCTGTGCGGGAATAAGCTGGGATTCATCAGCTCTAACATTTTTAATCAATATAGTAATTCTAGTTTTCATGGCGAGCCAAAAATTCTGATATATTACGCTTAAAACTCCGCATGCTTCTCATCACGATAAACATGAATCTTTATCCTTACAGACTTCTCGCAATCAACTGTGTTCTCAGGGTTTGCCTTGTTATTGCCACGAATGAGGTGGAATACAGAATCAACGCAGCTGTCGCCGTCGTCTGTTTGTTGAAAAACATCTGACATGATTTAAAGACAAGTTGGAGACAACATAAGAAAATTCTAATAAACTCTTAAATTTTCTTGAAATTTTAGTTTGGAATTACCGGTAATATATATATATATATATATTTTAAATCAGTGTCGTACAATGTTTTACAGATATAACTGTTTTTTATAAAATTAAACAAGAAAATGTTTGTCAACAAATCTTTTGGTCTCAGGGATGGGCTCTTGAAAAGCAGCCGAATCGGAGTTGATATACGGAACTTTCGGATCAGATCTCTCTCGCCAAAACATCACAAACCCCATTAAAATAACACACCGTCATTAGTTATAGATATTTAACCATTGTTACGTCAACAAGTCAATAACAATATTATACTGCTATACATAATTGAAATAAACATTTAAACATCTAAATTATTGGTTTAAAAAATTATTTTTAGATGTCAATCCGTAGAATATACACACGAAATTTTTAAAAAATCAAACGCACATTGTACATTATAAAATGATTAGTCAAATTTATTATAGCGTAAATGTATTGCATTAATACGGAACATTTACATACAGATTCGGCAAATTCAACAATTTAATTTTTATAAGGATTGTAGTCAAAATTCTCTACACTAAAAATACCGGTTTCACATGGCGATAGGATCCGGAGACAATCATTGAATATCCACTAACTTTAAAAAATAGTCAGGAGGATAGATCAATGCTTCATTCCTGATCAAATCAAACTCAATTGAGAGTATCAAGGTTAACGCCCGGAAGGATCATATTCAAGCTTACACGTTGGTAATATTGTCGATTCTTAAATAATTGTATATCAAATGCAGTTATTTCAAAATTACCCTTTTTTATATTCAAAAGCAATATGGAAAAATCAGTTTTAATTAAATTAATAGGTACTGGCAGTTTTGAATTTCTATATAACATCATAGGTGTAACTAACATTATTACCGGATTTAGAATAATAAATCTAATTACGTTAAATTAGAACTTATAAGCTTAATGTAATCATGAACTCACTGCTTAAACTCATTTTACCATTTTGTGCACTTTGTTATCAACCTGATTGTGCGCGTGAATTGCACGTCGTAATGATGCGATGGTGGGATCAAAGTTCCATATTGCTTTGTACGTGTAACCACTTGGTTAATTGAACTCATCGCCGTATATTTTTTACTGTCTTTTACTTCATTCTTATAGAGAAGCACAGTAACAGTTACAATTACTCTGGACAGTCATATCTTACATAGTACCAAGTACAAATGTAGATATCAAGGCCCAAATTAGTCGTATTTGCGGGTGTACGACAATAGGATACAATATACAGGAACAAGTTTATCAGTTCTGATTCAAGGTTTAATATAATTTTCCCATCAGAACTACAAATAAAATGTTGATGGCTATCAGCAACATGTGGTTTTATCCCATGGATGTATCATGGAATACTAAAACTGCTTCCAATAAAAGTTCTCAAAAGTGGCTGTACCCAGTTTATTACCTGATTGAATGTACATATGGAATTTTTCTGTAATCTCTAGGAATAATAATATTTCTCACTCCCTGTATTTCCTATTTCAAGCGCGTTCTTAACATTCCAAGGAAAAACCAGTTCACTGTATTGCCTGTTTTAACTCTCGAAGCTTCTATTTCATTCTGTTCCATTTGTGAGGAATTCATTATGTTTTACTTCAAAAGTCATATTTAATATATGACGCGGAATCGACGGGTTATTATTCCTCAGTTTTCAAATAACATTATTCTGAGCAAGACTCACTCAGATAAAATGGAGATCCTGGATTATCTCGTAATATTTTTATTTATTATTTCTCTTCTGAAGTACTCGACGAGTAGGAACAACGCAATTATTCGACGTTATACGGATCATGGTGTTATTTACTTGGGAAATTTCATGACACACATAATCAAAATATTTTTAGAGGGAAAACATTACAGTGACAGTTTAACTGAAAAATATACCCGAGTAAAGAAAGCTAATCAAAAGTTTGGATTTGAACTTTCATTTGGAAAACCGTCATTCTTTATCACTGATTTGGAGTTACTGAAACAAATTACAATAAAAAATTTTGATAATTTTACACAGACATTAGCCTTGGGAACTTACGCAAATACAGATGATTTGGTAGGGCGTATGGCGATATCATTCCTGGGGCCAAAATGGAGAGCTATTCGTGCTAAAGTATGGTCAATCTCGTCCAATGTAAAAATAAAGCGCCAGTTTCCCATTATGGATTCCAGCGGGAAGAAATTTGTGAATTACTTGAAAACTCAGATTCAAGAAGATCGAATCATCAATTTAGAAGGCGCTTGCGTAAAGTTTACAATAGACTTCATTACTTCAGCCTCTTTTGGATGGGATACAAAAGTGTTTGAAAACAAAACACCGTCCATATTTGAAAAAATTGCTCTAAATATACGAATCAACATTCCGCGTATAGCGTTTTATAATATTCTTGCTTCTATTTCACGATTTTTACCGGATCTCATTGGATATTCCGTTATTGATCGGAAGACTCAAGCGTTCTTTAGGGATCAGATTCGAAATACTGTTAAAGCCAGAGAAAGAAACAGGGATACAAAGCACAACGACATTATTGAATTAATGTTGGAAATCCGGGATGAACAAGAAAACTACAAACCCAACCGTGAAATCGACAGCGATACACAGATACCAATGGACGACGAAGATATTGCTGCTTACTGTTTCAGCTTTTTCTTTGCTGGATTCGAGACCGTTCCCATTGCATTACAATTAGCAGCCTATAATTTGGTTCTTTACCCTGAAGCTCAGGAACGCCTATTTCAAGAATTGCAAACAGCTGTTAAGCAGAACAATGGAGAAATTAATTACGAAATAATTAATAAACTTGAATACCTTAATGGTGTTATTTCTGGTAAGTATGTGTTACCTAACGCCTTCTTAGACCCAGTACAATTTCCTTGAATCTTCTTTTAAAGGAAAAACACTAAACATAACAACTCATTGGGACCACAATTTTGAATTTGCGTTTTTCTTACAGAATCGTTAAGAATCATTTCAATTGGTCCTGCAACACAGAGAGTGTGCACAAAAGCCTTCCATATTCCGGATACTTCAATTATTATTCCAGAAGGATCCAGGATTACAATACCAATATCACCAATTCTAAATGACCCTGACTATTTTCCGAATCCAGAGAAATTCGATCCGGAGCGCTTTATTGGGGGAAATTATTCAAACATGAATGCTATTGCATATATACCTTTTAGTCAAGGGCCAAGAATGTGTCCTGGTATGCTCATATCTATGTTTTATTTTTATGTCAAATAAATTATTTTACTTGGACCTTTTGTAGATATTTATTTTCTTTTTCTGCGATCTGTTCAACTTCTAATCTAATATGGTTTATATTTAGGTATGAAGTTGGCCGTTACCGAGCTCAAAACCGCTATATCACATCTTGTGTTGAATTTTGTACTCGTTCCTTGTTCAAAGACGCAGATTCCTCTCCAGTTTGACCGAATTTCGACCACAATGAAACCCGGTGGTGGAGTTTGGCTTAAGCTTGAACCCAGAACTTAGAAATTGTTATGGATTTCTTTACTATGCTGAATGAGGCATACAACAAAGTAGACCGTAGACTCGTGGTTGCAATATTTAACTGAAAAGCAAAAAAATAGAAAATATTGTTTTTTTTGCACATAAATTCTAGTGTCGCCCACCCACTTCACTCCTATTTAAGGCAACAGTATTCCACCATGTTATTTTCCATAAGCAATCGTTGTCCACTTCGGTAAGGATTGTGGCTTAAATAGTGCATAAAAATTCTGTAATTACCTTAGATGTATACCTAATGGAATGCTGAGGCCAGATTTTTGATTTTCACCGTGTTTGAATTAATCAATTAATTCATCCGCGGTAATATTTCGGAATGACATTTACAATGATAAAACTTTCGGTAACGATTTCTCGGAGATGTGTGGACGAAAAATTATGAAATAAAGGCGTAAATACAGCTAATTATTGTTTCCAATAAATGGTGAGGTTCGAATTTGAAATTATCAAATCGTTATAGGCAAGGGACAATAGATAATAGATTGAGGAAAGCGACGGGTGAAGACAAGGTGAAGGAGATTGAGGAAAGCGAGGGGTCAAGTCAAGGGGAAGGGTAAAGTCAAGGGACAGGAGATTGAGGAAAGACGGGTGAAGTCAAGGGACAGGAGATTGAAGAACGCGACGGATGAAGACAAGGGACCGGAGATTGAGGAAAGATAAGGTTGAAGTGAAGGGACAGGAGATTGAGGAAAGGGAAGGGTGAAGTCACTCAAATGGGTGATAGTATTTAAGCTGTCCGTAGGACGGGCTTCCAGCTAGTTTATATACATAAACTGGATCAAGTTTGGATATAAACGCCCACTCTGGTTCGTCGTAGGAGCCACCATTGTCTTAAGTATGAACCAGCAACAATATAAGTTTACAACGGGCAGCTCAACGACCAAACAATTTCAGCCCGATACAGTTGTTGTAGGGTTTCCTATTTTCATATATCGTAATATTTCATATTCATTTAGGAGATTCATGATGCATTAATATAATAATATTTTTCAAAAAGGCACAATATTGCACCCAATAAATACAGTTTTCTTTTTTAATTTCCATAGAAAATCAAAATGGACGGAATAGAACAACAATTTCTTCCTTATGAGCAGTTCCATGATTTTTCTTGGATTAAGGGAAATTGCTCAACGCTTAAAACCCTCAGATTAACATACTACGAACTGGATTCAAGTGCACTAGTTGACGCTCTTGAAGGATGCGAGGAATTGGAAGAGTTGAGGTTAATCAATGTGGAATGGACCAAAACTCCACCCACTACGTCACCGATGCTTCCTAAGTTGAACAAGTATAAGCTTACCATGCACCACATTCAAGTGAATTCTGCAGAACAGTTTATGGCACTCGTTCTCTTTCGCAAATCCAACAACAAAACACAAGAAAGTTTGGTTCCTTCATCAGTGGAAGTTGAGGTAAGGTCTAGCCTACCCGGTTTCCCTTCTTTGCGGTTTCATCCAGACGGGCAACGCCTGTCTCTCACGTCTATGATCTACGACACGGCACAATACTTTGAATACACCCAACTCGAGGTTCACGATGGCCTCATTTATCCTGGAACCATGAAAATAGAAAATTTGACGACATTTGCGATCCACAATGAAAATGAAGCTAGACCTCTCCCTCTCAATCTCGTGGAAGTTCTCAAATTAGCAAGGTTATTGAAGGAGTTGACCTTGACTGACCACCGCAATTCCAACTTTTCACTGGACCTCTCACTCCTAGCTGCATCAGAAAAGCTTAAAGGATTGCGTTTATCTAATATTCATGTCTGGTCTTCAGAGTTTGTAAACCTCAACAAAATTGATGACTTGTATTTGTCACGATGTGCTCTCAACCTGCGCTCAGTTTCTGTCTCAAGCTCTGTGCGGGGACTGGATCTAAGAGATGTTACTATTATTGGAGGTTCTTTAGAAACATTATTAGTTAAAATGGAAGGCCTCACTTCGCTAACCGTGAACTACCATACAAAAACCTCGAAACATATTTTTGATTTAAGTAGTCTCTCTAACTTAACTCCCACGCTCCAGTATTTGGACCTATGTGGAATGCAGCTCAGCAATTCCTCACCCAATTTGCTGTTTACGTCTTTGTGTAGTGTTGTCTTCTGTAGATGTGAGTTCACTCAGATCGAGACCTTCAGATATAGTCAGCTGTTTCCTAAAGTAACGTACATTGATATTGATTACGACGCACTTTCATCTTATTCCGTGCTCCAAGATTTATTGAAAATGACGTCAATTGAAAACATACTCATAACTCGAACCAGCAATGAAATTCCTGAGGTTACCAGATTCTTGTTGCAATCCGACGTACCAACAAGCGCTCACTTTGCATGGCTGAAAAAGTCCAATATTTCTATGTCTACTGGTTGGTATTATTACGAATTAGATTATGGTGACAGCCTAGATGATCCGCAACTCCGTGACAGAGTCATCACCTCGTATATCCTACTCCTGATGTCTATCTGTGGGGTCGGGCTACTTGGGAACGCCTTGAGCATCGTTATATTAACTAGGAAAAATATGCGTAATTCTACAAGCTTCATTCTTCTTGGTCTGACATTATGTGACAGTCTCCTCCTTTTTACGTACATGCTTTCTGTTCTGTACTTTGCAATTAAATTGGTCCTAGTGTTTCTTAAATTCGAAATTCCATGGGATCGTAATTTCCAAATTCTAACGTTCGAGGTTACGGTGGATTCGGTGAAGAATTTGGATAAGTTACAGTATACCTTATTCTATCCTTTGAATAAGGCTGGTAAGGATTAGCCTATTATTTTTCTAGACAATATTAACAGCTAAATTTGCATAAGATAATATTGTTTGCTTGTGTTCTTAAGCCTATACAGGTTCTGTCTATGCCACAGCACTACTTACACTGGAGAGATACATTGCTGTTTGTTGGCCACTCCATGCTAGACGAATGTTGAGGACAAAGAGAGCCGTTCAAGCTACATTGGGCGTGTACATCTTTGCTGGGATTCTCAATTTTACGCGCTGGATTGAAGCCCAGCAGTACATTAGCGAAGTCGAAAGTTATGAGGTCCATAAGGACACCGTATACTGGAAAACGTTGCGCTTCACGCGGAATACTCAAGGATCTGGTCTTTTGCGGAATCGCTACTATCGAAACTACTACCACGGTTGGATTTGGAATAGTTTTATGTACCTGCTCCCAATCACGGCTTTGGCCTTCTTAAACTATAAAATTTTGAGACAAGTAATTTAAAATAATTAATTTTCCTATGCCTTTCTAACATATATGTTAATATTTCCATTACAATATATACTCCAACCTAATCTAATTCTATAATATCAATTTTTATTAAGCTCTACGTATCCAAACGGACGCGCGAAGAATTGACCACCCGTACAACGGAGAGGGACAATCGAGCAGTTGAAGAACAGCAACAATTGACCTCTCTCACAAAAATGATCATATGCGTAGTTATGATTTTTATAGTTTGTAACACTGGGAGTGGATTTATCGTTTGGTATTTTACTTGGTCTTCGGGTTGGGATCCTAATGATGTTGAAATATTTTTATGTGTTCCACTAGTAATTAACTCCTCAATCAATTTTTTTATTTATGCTTGGCTGGGCACGAAATTTCGAACGGAATTACACAATTTGTATTTCAGTTGTAGGAAAGTCGTTTGTAGGTGTTAGTCTAAGTCCCTTGCGTGACCTATTCTATCGATTAAGTTATACTCGTGCTCTTAATATGGTTTTAAACCAGAAGGTCTACTGAGATGGCCGTCTGTTTTTCTGTCTGTCTGTCCGTCTGTACGTCGCGGAATTATATATAAACAGGTCAAAACAGGCAGTGATTTAAACCCAATCAATGTCATGTTGGTACCCCGAATATTCGGGTTTAAAATTAATTATTTAGAAAATATTTACAAAAAAAATTTCAAGCAAATAACCAAATATGTTAACCCTATCATTAAACCTACTCACAACAATATAAAACACATTTTATGCTCCTGCAGAGCCATCTTCTACTTTTTAATCAATCAAACCCTCGTCTTGAGCATGGAACAGAAGCCATGTCTTAATTCAATATTCTTATCTCACTATTTATCTTGATAGTCATGGGCCTGTTAGATATTTAGTACACATGCGCAGATCAAACAAGAACTTTCAAGTACAAAATCCATGCCGGTGCCCAGCAGAGCATCTCCCTGCTTCTCTGTCTCGTTTTTGTATAAGTATTTCAACTCAACGTGGTTGCTATCTACATTGTATTTTGTTGTTTGTGCAAGTTCATTATATAACCTGACCCTACCAGGATGTTAAAATTATTGCGTCGAATTTGAGCTCACTAACCAATGGATCCCCTCGCAACTTCAAAGATGATTAAATATATATATAGTTCAGAATTCAATATATATAGTAAGTTTAGGCTTCAAACAAATTCTGGAAAGCGTTTGAGACAATGTTCAGAGACCCAGGATAAATTGAATTCTGCCAATAAAATGTACTTAGCGGTTTGCACATAATAAAGTTAAATGTAGATTGCTAATTAGGATGTAACGTAACGTATGAATGCCAGCAATGTGTCTATCCAAGCTTATGTTTTGGCTCCCGAGGAATCCGACTAAAGCCATTTGAACACACTAGTTACGTAATAGTTGACTCAATTGCAATTAAGGTATAGCTTGTCCCAGAAATGAGAGACACCCCCTTGTTTATGTTTGGAGCAATGACAGTCATGTATGTATCTTTTAGGGAAGGGAGGGCTGTGTTCCGCATATTCGGCACACTTTTTGCGGCACCTACCGGTATGTTGACCAGCGCTGGGGTATATTGACCCAGAGGTCAATAGTGGAGATCCTCAAACGCGACAATAGCAATATTTTACAATTATACGTATTATTAACAGCGTTGGTAAACGACGGGATTCTAAGCCAAAAGTCATACCATCACCGGCGTGGTCACAGAATGCCCTAATATTGGTTTGTCGGTAAAGACAACCTTCGGAAGCAGTTCATGGTGGTGGAGGCAACTTCTGGTCGGAGGATCCCGTACAATGAAAAAGTCCTTCGATCTTTGCTGGAAATGGAATTGCCAAAATTCGACCCTGGACGAGCTACACAAGGTCGCGGTTCACCACGACATGACATCTTTGCACACAGCACGTTTGACCCAAGCCTACGCTCGTGACCTTAAGAATAGACTTGGTATCACCATACTGGAAATTGGTCAAATACTTCATCAAATCAAGTCACCTGATGCTAGTCCTTTGGACTTTTTTACCTTGGATTTCTTAAATAGAGGCTGTTTTCACTGTTCAACCAGCTCTGAAAACTCCTAAGACTTGACCCTCAACTTTAAGGTCCATTATCTTTGGTATCTGATGACTTTTTTTAGAACAAAAAAATACTAGACTGCAGCCAAGATTGTGCTCTATAAACCAGACTCAATAAACCCGGCAAAATGGTGCCGCGGAAGGTACGTGCGAAATAGTCAGTTCGAGTCAAATCGGACTGATCACCCTCTGTAGGACTAAGAACAGGTTCATTTTTTATACTTAAAACGTGTGCCGGATTAGCAGAACTCAGCCATTCTATAGCGTTCAAGTTCGAGTTTAAACTAACCCGTCATCTCACGATACACGAAGGGAAGCATATTCCATGCCCAAATTGTGACGAGGTCCTGGCCACAAGGCAGGATCTGAAGAGTCACTCCAAAATTCATGGTGTCACATCAGGGTAGTACAAGTGCTTCCAATGTAAAATGTGTTTTGTGACAGAGGAGAAATTAAAGTTACATGGATTGTCACATACAGTCAAACTTATACATCCGTGTCTAAGGTGTGACAAAATTTTTACTACCATAATTCATTCAAATGATCATATGGCGACGGAACATTTAACAAGAAGCATGTTTGTACGACGTGTAAACAAAGATTTTTCAGACTTGTACAAGTTACAGCGTCATATTAAATTCCATCACACAATTCTTGAAGAAAGATATATTTGTCACTTTGTGACAAAAAATTTACTTCCAATGATCACTTAAAGATACACACTCAAAACCATGTTGGGGAGAATCCGTTTTATTGCTCCAAGTGTCCACAGCTAAAATTGATCACTAATAAAAGATTGAAAGAACATAATGACAAGTTTCACAGAACGGATGTTGCCAAAGATTTCCGTTAAACATTTGCCACTGGGAGCGTACACAAAGAAGAAAATTATTTTCCATGCAGACATTGTTCAAAAGTTTTTGAAACGATACAGGAGTGGGTATTACATGTTAAAATACATCCCGAATTTGAGAACTTTTTCGAATTGGGAGAAACTGAATCAGCGGTGAACCAATCTAAATATCCTAACTGTGAGAAGGGATTCATTGCGAACAAATACTTGATCCAACACTCCATGACACATCGTTTCGAGTTTGAACTCAATTGTCGGCCTTGTACTGTGATCTTGGAAAGGTTGAAATAAACTACATAAATGCTTCTGCCTAGCAGAGCGATTCAATGGGTGAAATTGGTAAAAATGCGCAGCACATTGCAAATTGTAAATATGTTAAAGCGAGTAGTAAATACATACCTGAATACCTGAGACGACTATCGAGCAGTAATTTTAATTTTGGGTCCGGTTATTAAAACTAAATAACAACGAGGACATATTAAGAGTGAAGTAAGGAAAGTGACGTCACTAATGCTATGTAATGCAAAACTTTGGTACACTCTCCCAAACGAGCGGTAAGCCGTAAAGTGACAAATGATAGCCTTAAGATTACTTGAGCTGTAGAAGCGTATGCCTCTACAGGTTAGCTCATGCGTTGTTTATTTTTCATGACACTCGTTTTTTGAAAAAATAACAAACTTGAGTTTGTTTACTTTTGGTATACTTTCGCGCCACCGCAAGCTTGTCTTGCGTTCGACCTGTTTTGCGTTGTATGCTATGCATCATACCCAATCATTGCTAGTCGACGCAAGTTCACTGACCTCACACAACTCATGGGTCTCAACCAAATGCTCCA
>JAQFYT010002457.1:0-12866 GCA_034694925.1 Ceratophysella denticulata | reverse complement strand
ACTGCCCTCATATTTACTTAATCATTTTGCTTGCCGGTACTAACACGTTCCGTGACCGCGCCAACGATCTCGGGCCGAAGGCCCGTGCCGGGGGCGCGGGACCTAATGTCAGTTGTCCTAATCTATCCATCCAGATGTTGCCTCTACCTGAACATATAAAGGCCCGGTGGGCCTTTTTTGAAAGTTTGTCTGTCCCCCAGATAACCAGATGAGCCCATTTTGAAAGTTTGTCTGTCCCTCATACAGCCCGATGAGCCCATTTTGAAAGTTTGTCTGTCCCTCATACATCCCGATGAGCCCATTTTGAAAGTTTGTCTGTCCCCCATATCATCCTAGCCATATACCTCTCCATGTACCTCGCCATATACCGCAGCATCCTAGCCATATACCTCGTCGTTACCTCGCCATTACCTCTGCATGTACCTCACCGTCCACTTTGCCATCTACCTCGCCGTCCGCTTTGCCATCTACCTCGCCGTCCACTTTGCCATCTACCTCGTCGTTACCTCGGCATTCTCTCTGCATGAACCTCAGCAGGTACCTCGCCATATACCTCGCCGTTACCTCTGCATGTACCTCGCCATGTAGCTCGAAATATGCCTCGCCGTTACCTCGGCATTACCTTTGCATGTACCTCGCCATATACCTCATCATATCGCCATACACCTCGCCGTTATCTCGGCATTACCTTTGCATGTACCTCAGCATGTACCTTATTTTGTTTATGGCGTGCAAACAATGCATCGCATATAACAAATCATTGTCATATTAATCCCGCTCCTTCACTTAATCGTAAGATAAACACTTTTGCGCTATTCAATTAATTTCATGACTCCAAATTTATAGTTAAGGTATATAGGTTTAGTATATATTTGATGTTGATTTAAAGTATTAACTATATTCAGTCGAGCGCTTTTGCGCTATCCCGTATATATCATGACCTAAAATTAATACTGTATATAGGTTAGTGTGCACTTCATGATGTATGAAAATATCAACTTAGACCAGCGCTTTTGCGCTGTTCCATCAATATCATTACTATAATTTTATACCGTACCTAGTATATAGGTTAGCATTAGTATTCATTTTAGTAATTGTTGTTGTTCATGCCGTCACCTCTAATTTCCCATTTATGGGGTTCAATAAATAATAATAGTGTGTACTTGCTGCCGTATTAAAATGTTTTCACATAAGCGCTATTGTAAATTGATGGTGTATTTGGAATACTATGCACTTGATGGTTTATTAAAATATCAGACACGCGTTTTCCCTCTATCACTGAGTGAGGCCATTCGAGTGACTCGGCACTGATCTAGTATTTAGGGTTTCGTATTAAGGCGCCGATTCGGAGCTTTCAGCACTGTGGAACGCGCGCGGTAGTCTCGATCACCAACGCCCCGCCTACATACTCGTTGTGGCACGGGTTACCAGTTACGACTTTATCCCGTAACACATCTCGACTAAACTAAAATTCCGGGGTTAAGTTTTCTCGAGGCTAGGTGCTACTGGCGCTCGGACTCTCGGTGGTAGACCCGCAAACCGGTCCCAGAGAATGTGTGGCGGAAAAAGACATGGGGCTAATCAAAACAACCACTTTTTCCACCGAACATGATAGCATATATTGAGAAAATTAAAAAATGAAAATAAACCAGATGCTGTACAGTATTACATCCATATACTAACTTTACAAATTCTGCGTCAGTTTGAGGCTTGTAACAAAGCATTTTACTGAATTATGGCAGCTCTTGACGTTCAAACATAATTTGATGATTGTAAGTCAGGTAGAGGATTTTAGGGCATAATCCCGAATGATTTATTCATCTAGGAAGTATTGAAACCCACTCCAAATGCATGATAAGATAACGATAAATACACCGACCCCTCATGTCTGTACAGTAGTATACCTACCTATATTAAATATAGGTAAGTATCGTGAATCTAACTGCCTTAATTTCATTAGCACGAGTAAAAGACACAAAAAACGCTTTTTCACTTTTCACATTTTCAGACTTCGTTGTAATTGACTTGAGGTATGAAGCGTTTATTTTGCGTGGTAACCGAAGGCTAACAAATATTTTAGAATAGTATTCAAAAGCCTAATCGTTAAATCTGAACAGCGACAACATTGAACTTAAAAGATTTCGTGAATTTGCAGTGCAGCGTGTAACTGAACTTACAGAGCTTAAGATATCAACATCACGTGGTTTTGCTATCCGCTATCACAAATATATCGCATATCAAAGAAGTATCCAGATAAACCACAAGGACAACTTTTTACATGTAAACACAAATACGTTATTATGTGGAAGCTAAAATAAATAGTTGACAAAAAAAAAAAAAAAACAAGGACAACTATCCAGCTAAAATAAAAACTAATTTGAGATTTTACTTTTTGACTGGTCGTGACTAGACATCATTACTTATTAGTTGAGGTTTGACGAATTTTCTCTATTTTACTATCGTATATAAGATAGACGAATGACCTCCTACATTTTGTTGTCAGAAATCCACCTTTCTACATTACACATGTCTTTGGAATATTAGAAGCATAATAATGAAACTTCATACACCCTGACCTTAAACATTCCAAACATTACAGAAACTGGATATTTCTTGAAGATATATTTCCAGAATTCAGAATAGGCAGTGTTTGCTTATGAAAAAACACATGCCACGCTTTTATAGTGAACTACTCACAAGTGAGTTTTACAATAATTCTCGTCGAGTTAAGGTCAGGTTTTAATGTTTGCGGCCGCGATAGAGTCATTTGACAGATAAGCTCTCCGAAATGTCCACAGTGCCGAATGATATTTCAGAATAACTAGAATGACTGAATCTCCTGACATTGACTCGCGGAGTGCGGGTATGTCAAGTGGTTCTTTGTAAGGAGCGCTAGGTGTATTCTGAATTGAATACTGCTTTGGGTTGTAATTACGTTTCGGATTTGATGAATGGCCGATGACCGCTGAATTTGATTTTGTATATGTTCCCAACAAGTAAATCACATATCCAACACAACTAAGGTCATTCGTTGGGAATAAAGTGATTCGGATTATTTCAATTCGATTGAGCAACAGTTTTTATAAGACAAACAATTTTCATTTAAGTAAACCAAAATAAATTAAAATTACTAAAATTGAAATTACTATTAAAATTGAAATTACTGTACGTATACGAATTATTAAATCCGTTTTGTCTTTCAGCACGTCGGGTGAAGTCACCAGTCGGAAGAACTGCGGCTCAAAAACTTACGCGGGTATCAACCAAGCCCCAGTTCGTAGAATCAGCTACAGAGCGAGTCAGAAAATCTGATTCTACGCCAGAAGGGACGGACAATGAGTCGAGTCAAGATTCGAAACCCAGGAATCCGAGACGTAAAAATACCGCGGGATCCACATCCAAATCAAAGAAGCGACGAGCAGTAGGAGTCAAATGGTTTGGCTGTCCTCGCCGTCGCCGAAATAAGGCTAAGAGTACCGACCTGGATGAATCAGCAACCAATGACGATTCTGCTAACGAGGACTCTGTTAACACGGACAGGTCTGATGACAAAGCAAATGCAGAAGAACCTCAGAACCATTGCAGTGACAAGAATCTCGACAATGAAAATTTCATTGACCATGACCCAGACCATGATCATCTTCATAAAACTTCCAAGAGAAAGAAAATATCAACTTATCTCCAAGTTGACAGAGGCATATCGAGCAGCCTTTTTCGGTGCAGCATGCGCAAGCGATCAACATCAAGTCGGAAATCACGCAGCACGAACTCACAATCAGATGCCTCATCAACGCTTGACGCTTCTCCGCCGCCCCGGAGGAAACATGTTTCGATCAACGTTCAAAATTGGATACATAATGGTACATATACGACTACAGAAAACGGAAACCAGATTTCGGATCATACTGTTGAAGAAAATCCATCACGTACTCCTGAATCCGATCAAAGTCTGAAATCATTTTCCGCTTCCGCCATTTCAACTCCAACATCCGCTTACTCCATACGCACAACTTCCATGGAAACCCGTGGTACCGAATCCACCAAAGATCCGAATGCTGCCTGTGGCAACGATGAACATTTGATGTTAAGCTGCACTTGTGCCAAATGCATGGACACGGCTGTTAGAACCTTTGAAGAAATTACACCAGATTCTCTGAGAGACGAATTCGAGATCAATACTGAAGATGGTAATAAAACCGAAACTAGACAAAATCAAATTCAAAACAACACGGTTGACGTTGGTACCGCTGAAGTAGTTCCCGAAATCATCTTTACAACAGAATCATCGGAATCCGACGAAAATCACAGCAATTCCAAATCCTTGATTGCCGTATTGAACAATGAATGCTCCACGGACGATACCAACCACGATCAAAGGCTCGCTGAAGTCATAAGAGACATTCCAGTTACTGCATTCACGTCTACAGACGCTCATATAGAGCAATACGAAGTTCTGGATTTTGTTAACCTCATGGAATCAACTTTCAATGAAGTCGCTGGATTGGAAACTGACCCTTTTGCTGGTGTCACAGCAGCTCCAAATGAACCCCCATGAACTTCAAGAAGTTCCAGTACCATGGCGGGTTGTACCGGGGAATTCCAAATCTAATGTGCAAGATACAATCGTGATTTTGAAAAACGACGATACTCTTGCTGTTTCAAATACTGAAATGGATTTGGGATCAAGTTTGAGTACATCAGAAACCGTGGAAGAAAGAGGACTGGATGGCATTATTGGAAAACCGCTCAACACTAGCTTTGGGCCTGGCGCAAGTTCGGAAACCGAGTCTCGGCTTAGTTCAGAATTTGCATCTGGATCAAGATCAGGTAACTATGCTATCAAGTATCATACATTTCTGTTCTTTTGCAGCGCATAATCGTGGATAAACTATTTGAATAGGAGTATATTTGGGAAAATCTCATCACTTTCAGCTCATATGCGCGTATCCTACGTCGCATAAAGTTAAAGTTTTACCCTGAAATTATAATCGTAAAATCCTTGATAATTATTCACTCTAATTGCAGGAATGATATGGCTTAGAATAAAAATCTTAGAATTGATCTGTTCATGAATTTTGCGCTAATAACTGGCTCATTGAATCACTGATCGCGAATTGTGCAAGTTATAGAGATCAAATTATGATAATATGAAATTATGATAATTACGTCACACATATTTGGATGTATTTTGTGTGGTTTTAAAACTAAGCTTGTATTTCATTTTGTCATTGATATTTTGTGGAACTTGAAATTAAATGTTTACGAAATTAAACATTTTCCTAATAAAAACAAATGTATTATGCATTTTTTTTGCATTTCAGCTAACGAAACATCTGTTCTGGAAGATATTAACCTCACGGAACTTCGACTTCAAGGGCTGTCCCAACAAGAACGCGGTCATTTAATTAAAAACTTGTCCGATGAGTACATGCGACTGAAGAAAATGATTGAGGATATGCGTGGCATTGCAAGAGTATTTAAATATCCTCAACATTGGAATCACTCCATAAGCGGAGTACGCTACCTTCAAACGGCACACCTAAAAAATATTGAGCAGCTCAGTGTGGAGAAATATGCTGGAAATAAGCTGCCTGGAACTGGTAAATTTGGAACTGCCCCTTTACCGCCTCATGTCGACAAGCAGCAGTAACGACACGGCTACCCGGACTACACTCAACTTATACGACCGAACATTGAACGACGATATACCGATTTCGCAACGGAATTGACCCATAATTTTAGTGCTACTGTTAAGTTTAATAATATATAGATTATGCCGTTATATTTCCTTAGTCTATAAGAAACACAATACAATTATTACGGATACCACTAACGACGCGAATACTTTCAATCGATAAAATAAAATTTAGTCGAATCGCCATGAAATGAAAACTGTATTTGCAAGTATTATGTTGACACTTACTTTTAGCGGTACATTTCTTGGCACCGGTCTCATATTTTGAGAGTGATATAATTTGGTGGGGTTATGTTCTCGAAGGCCAGGTTAGGTTAGCCTGAAGGCCTAGTCAAGACTAATTCCTGAAAACCTAACCCAACGAAAGTTATAGCACTCTCAAAACACAGCAGACCGATATCACGCTATAAGATGAATGATACGCACGTTTCTAGAAATCAAATTATCGAGATCTTCAACGAAACGGAATACCGTTTTCTCGAGCGTCACACTGCGGTGCTAGTATTTTTTCATGTTAGAGTTTCAAAAATCCAAAAATAGGATGCTGATTGATTTGAATTGATTTAAGTATTTCTATTAACTTCCTGTGGTAGTTTATAAAAGCTTAAAATTGTTTGAACAGGCATCCTATTGGGCTAAATTGTTCATCAGCACACGCCTCACGGCTTAATAATGCCATACGAGTGTCAAGTTTCAACCCCACTTTAGGTCATCGTTCCATAAGAATTCGTGAGCGATTATGGAAAAACGTCAAACAGTAATGGCATTGGTTATACTCTGTATGATTAATCATTTTCTATGGCTATTCTCCATTATAACAGACTTCCTATGTAAATTGAATGAATAATTGGGTAATGCCTTTTTATTCATATTCAGAACATACGTAGTAAATTAAATACGTTGGTATATCAACTTAATTGGGAGATAATTGAGGGGCGTTGGTCTTCTTGTCTTATGTCATATTATTCTAATTGTGCTGAATGGTTTTTTCTCGAAACATCATAACAGAAGTGCTTTGTCATGTGTCATGTGTCGTACATGACAGGAACACGGACACGGTTAAGTCAAGAAGCGGCTTAGTCTATTGCCTTGTTTATCCAAGGCTTGCATCCGAGAGAGCAAATTAATTTCCGCCTAATGTCAACACGGGTGGAGTCGAAAATATAATTGAATCTATCATGTAAAATCCATTTGGAACACTACTGCAGTTGTATCTTATGTCCGTTCAACCAGGACATTCACTACATGACCAAATTTCAGTTCAGTTTAGAATTTTAATTTCAAGTCTAGTAGCAAGATATCCAAAATTACAATAAACCGGCTATGGACACCAAGGCGGAGCTGGAAAAGGGCATGGCGGAAAACCCGGATTGTACCACCTACAGCATCACCAGCACTCAAAACGGAATTCCCACTAACTTTCTGGAACTGATCCATAGACGCATCCGTGAGAAATTCTGTTCATTTAAAATTCCAGAAAAGGTACCACCGAATCAAATTAAGTCCACTTTGCTGGAAAGCTGTGAAACTCGAAAATCAGTCTGCGCTCGAGTTATGGAGGATTCCTTGGATCGGAAGTGTCTGTGTGACACGGTGAGCCCTGTTATCTGGCTAGCACAGGCCACGGGTCTTGTGCCCCTTCATGTCCATCATCCCAAAAACATGGATGGGCAACGAATAATTGGAGCTTGTCAACTCATGTATTCCTGGAAATCATGGAGTTCACTGGTTAATGCTTTTTTCCTGATTTGCTTCTTGTCCATGTCTCCGGTGGTCTATTGGGAAGTTCGAAACAGGATGGCTAAGGTATTCGATGGAACGGATCTCTATGCCTTCACTTTCCAGACCATTGCGAGGTTCATTGAAACGCTCAGTCTACTTATTGCGGGCAGATTGTACAAGGATCGTTTTTCCAAGGTATGAATAGTGCTTTGAAACAATCCCTTAATTGAAGTGCAAAATTTAGGAGAACATTAAGCAATATCTCTGGCTCAGGATTTAAATTTTGCAATACCAAGGATTTGGAAGCATGTTGTTCTATGACTTCGCTCCGTTTTTTTGTAATAAGCCACCGAACGGGTCATAGATATTGGTCTAAAATTAGTTTGGCAATAGAATGACTAAAATGGCAATGACGCTGAAAAGTGACTCAATTATGATAAGTAAGGTTAGGTTAGGTTTATTTTTGGTAGGCTAGGTTCAAATAAATTGGTTACAATTACAAAATTAACAAACTGACTGGGTGTTCAAAAATTATAAAACTCGATTCAGTTAGGTTAGGCTGAGTGAAATACTTCATTGCCATATCATTTATTCCATTACCGCTGTAAATGACACCCATAGACAACTGAGCTGACATTCATTTGTATTTTGTATTAAATCCAAATAGACTCTCAAGGTGGTAATACTTAGGTATGCTCTGAGCAAAAGAGATTAAAATTCGTTTTTGTTAGTTTTTTAATTTACGATACTTACTGCTTCATACAGAGTAATACTAATGTACGCTAAATTGATTCTAGATCTCTAGCGAAATAACAACCATTCATTATCATGACATTTATTAAGAAAGACTGAGACTTCGTGCTCAGCACTTTATCCAATTCTTATACATAGCATTCAGGAATTCAATATTCAAAGCATCTTTGGCGCCAGTGGTATACCTTAACATTTGTTTTGCAGGGTTGGGAAACGCTAACGGAAGTATACCATGCGCTCTGTGATTCGGCTGAAGATCTTTGCAAAATTAAATTGGGGGCTTACGTGGCCTTTGCCATGGTACTTATCCAAGGAACTATCTTATTCGTTCTGAATTTTTGGTTTACCGTGTCCTCAGTGGGGATTTACGACCATTGCCTGGACGTGTATATTGGTTCTGTTTTGATTCATATGACTAGCTTTATTCCTTGCGTCTTTTGTGCACTATTTTTCTTCGTCGCCCTCCTTCTGCGAACGCATTTCCTCAAAATTACGCACATGCTCAGCACAACACTCACGACCAGTAATCGGCGGAAGACCGGATTGGCTGTAAGGGTGGATGCCCTTCGTGTGCTCCATGAACAACTTTGCACGGTCGTCCGTCATTTTGAGGATTTCTTTGGTCTTCAGGTAAAAGCGAGATTGTAACTGTTTAATATGGTTTTAAAAAATTGTTACTGATTTTATTACGCTTGAACCTGAAAAGCTGCTTTTGAGCCTGGTCACGGGCTGCTTCACCGTGACGACCGGAGTATACGCCCTGATTCTGAAGGGCGAAGGAATTTCTTCGTCAAAGGGAGAACAAATGACAGCAGCCTGGGTGTGTCAGCTCTACTGTGCTATAATATTCATCATCTTGATTCTCTTAGCTGGGCAGCTCATTATCAACGCCGTAAGTTGGGAATAGCGATCAATTCTGACTTTAAATAATAACACACAAATAACTAAATACTGTGTGTATCCTCGAATACAGGCTGCTTCAGCGGCCAAAGTTTTGAACACCGTGCCTCTCACGGAGTTAGATGAAAAGAGCCAGGCACAGGTCACAGCTTTCATCCATAAAATAGCCGCCTTCCCTACAACAATTCGAGCTCTCAACGTCACCACCATTTCGACCTCATTTTTAGCTTCAGTAAGTGTGCTATTCATTTAATTCACTCCAAATACCTAAACTCTAAATTGCTATTCCGTATTAACAGGCAGCGACGAATATCACGACGTACCTTCTCGTTCTCATGCAATTTAAACTAAGTATTGAGAACAGACACGGCAGCCTTGGCCACGCTATAAACAATATTTCTGGATCCGAAGCTGTTACAATGAACTCTACTTTTGTGAGAGACAACGAAAACATGACTACTAATAGTACAATGCTCTACTTTCTGGACTGAACAACTTAACTAACCCTGTCGGGTTTGAGACTAGTTCGAAGTTGTACTAAATTAGAAATTATGCCGCTATCGCGTTTAAATATATGAAGCAACCCCCATAGGAAAACATTGATTGTACCTTGTACCCTAAGTAATCAGTTTCTAATTTTTAATGTAAATCCAGCTTGGCGTCATTTATTAAGTTAATCTCACATTTTCTCAAACTGTTCAATTTCTAAAATTGGAAATCAGTGATTGTACCAAAATGATACCAAATGACCTGAAGACTTACAATTAGATTAACTATCTACATATATGCGATACACCCTGTGTGTATTTAAGTGTAAATTACCGATGGCTAACTGAGTACCTACCCAAAACGTAGTAAAAACTTTTAGGAATTTTAGATTTAACAATCTTGATTTGAACGAATGGTTGACTCTTGTTTTCAATACTTTATTGAATCAACGTATGCATGAATGGTTGTTTTTTATTACTAGCTTTTATGCTGCTTAATTAGCTGCAAAATTACTTAATTTCATCCAACGCTTGTGTGGATTCATGCCTTTCGTGGCTAATTTGCCGGTTTTGCGCAGCACCACGTTTACTCAGAATCCCGACGGCAGACGTAAAAACATTAATACTGTAGAATTCATCGCACCGCTATTTATGGCTCTGAGATGCAATAATGTATTTATGTATTTATAGCTTTAACCAATAAAGTTAAAATACCAGGGTTTATAACATGAGCGAGTAATACATACATGGGATTATGGGATGATGCAATAAACCTTAACTTCTATTGTAGGCTCATATTTTAGGCATTGATCGTGACACATACATAGTTAGTTTATTGATATAAATAAATTCATTAAGTAACGCCCTAGTTGAGACTATTGTACCTAAACAGACTACAGGTACAGCACAGCCTTACAGAATGTACAAACGAAATAATAGGGAGCAAAGTCAATAATTATCACATCTATTCAAATTCAGACATAAAACTAAATTAGTATTTTCAAACAGACCTAACTGGAGTCAAGACATTTCTACCTCTCCGCATATACCTCAGTCGGCCGTAAAAAATCTGAAACCGGATATAATTGTTCAGAAAAATCCTGAAAACGCTAAATTTCATTAGCCAAACAGCAGAAACCATAACAAAGTAACAAAACTTTTCAACAAACGTCATTAAATTCAAAACATTTTTAGCTTTTCCTGCCTCCAACCCAGCTACATCTCGAATCATGAAATAAACCACGGAACTCAGTCTCAAACAATGGACATAGTGCCCAAGACCGTAAATAAGTGCATCCCACATTACAATAGCATATTCATCCGAAGTCTTAAATCCAGGCATAAAAATTTCCTTCCAGATCTGATGATAGGCCTCTCGATCCTTATAATTCAATGCAAGATTGTATTGGTCATCAATGCCCAGTAACCGTCCCAATACAGCCCACATATGCACGAATCCTTCAATTCCATCCGTATTCCAAATTCCAAACATTTTTGGATAAATGACCACAAAACCCAGGAAACAATACTGAGTAATCACCATGTCCCATTGGCTCATAGGAACTTGCGGATTTTCCGTGAGTAATTCCCAAGGGGCACCTTTGGCGTCCAGAGTCTGCACGTCGCTTTGAAGGGCTTCCAGAAGCTTTTGCTGCTTTTCATCTAGGGTTATTTCCGGTACCCGCGTTGTGGCATAGCTCTTTGCAGCCATTCCATGCATTTTTCGAACTGAATAAACGTCTTGTGCTGTACTGGTCGTGTTTTCAATAAAATCCGTTTCATACCATAACTTGATATGTAGAATAGTAGAGAGATAGCGTTTGATAGAATTGTCCTTTCTGTGGGATTCACCTGTACGAAGAAGCACAGCTCGCCCGGATTTGAAGCAGAATATCATCATGAGGGAAATGAAATGCGCGAGCATAACAGCAAAAAAATTCCGCCGAACAAATTTTTGACCCTGTCGGATAAGCTCAGGGTCGAGCCAATTTACACTGTTCTTCTTGGGAGCCACGCCATGGTCACCGTAACGAAATGGTGACTCTTTCAAGAGACGCTCAAAATACTCCGATTTATGCTCAACCTTCTTTTCGTTCACGAATAATTTCCAATTCAAGAGTGTAACCATTGTTTAATTTACTCAAATTTCTAATTCAATTCCTTTTCCACAGTTTTTAAAGTAAAAATTCTATTAATTTTAGCTTATGATAGACTGAGTGTTTGATCCAAAGTAAAAACTAATTTCCTGTATTCTTAGAATTTATAAACTTTCGGGCCTTTTAGTACCTGAATTCTACGTCAAGCATTGAAGTAAGGGTATTTAGGAAATTCACAATTACACATATTGAGTACATGTATTTTCTTCACGTCAGAAATATTTTCTCTTCACCTCAAATCCATTATCTGAAATTACGTACAAAATTCATCCTAGTTTAGCAATTGATTGGGAAACCGTAAAAAAAACAGATTCGCCGCCGTCACAACAAGATCAATTTCGGTTGTATTTTCTTTGATTTAAGCCGGCTCTACTTAAGAAATTAAGTGAATCCAGTTTTAAAATAAAATATTGGTCCACTCTTGTGAAAGCAAAAGATGAATCATGTAAAAATTTGCACGGAAGGAATTTTTTTCAAAATTGGATCAAATTATTGGTACAAATGTTATGATAAGTTATGTGTCTCGTGGTCGCATACTTTTTTTGTTTTAATAAGACCAAAAACATTAATATCATAACGCTCTCATGTTATGTTACAAGCGTATGCGATCGCGAGGTCAGATCACAAGTGATATGCCTGCCCCAGCATTGTATTCAACTGCCTACATGGAATAAATATAATATCGGCACCCAGTTTGGTAATCCATATCTCCAAAGCATTTAACTAAACACGCGCCTTACAAGTTGCAACGGAAAATGACTTGTATTTTTTAACGTGTCCAATTTTGTCTACTGAGCAAGAACAATAAAAACCGAATAATTGGTTTAAATCTACAGATTGCTTGGAATTTGTGCCAGAACTGGACTACGGGCAGATGGAACATATTCCTCAAATCCCACAAAGTTAATACCTAATGCCTTTTCAATGTTTTCTGAATCAGTGGCGGATTTTGTGGTCAAAGCTGTGCTTTTGAATTTCTGCCGAATTGGTGCCGGCCCTTGACGAAGCCAATTATCAGTCAAATACTCCTGAGGATGAGGACAGTGACTTAGTCGTTTGAATTAAAATTCCTGTATGTTAAGCCGGAGGAAGCTCTGTGCCTTCGTGAATCTAGGGCGTTTGGTGGAGCGCGAGTCGGCGTGTTAGTTGGGG
>JAQFYT010002456.1:0-12869 GCA_034694925.1 Ceratophysella denticulata | reverse complement strand
AACAAATTAAGGCAACTGATCTGGCTCGATGCTCAGATGATAGTTTGAAGCTACAAAACTGTATATCATCAATGTTGCGCAGTTAAAGAAATAGCGTGAGGATTTAAATTCAAAAGCCCAACACAATACTTCAGTAATTTACGTCCTATTCGGATCTTTTCGTGCTCTAAGTTGCTCATTTTATTTTCATATTTACAACATTTTCTAGTGTCACTTGTATACCTTGTAGGATGTTGGTATCTAAAAGCAATCAAAAAAGAACTCTGATAGCGATGTGTGAAATGTAAAACAACCCATCAAAATAATAGGGTTGGTAAAGTTCTAGTAACAAATAGATATACGTATCTTGATTACCTACCATAGGATAAATGGCTTGTTCTGGTGTTTTTCAATCCCTCACTAAATAATTTAGTATTCAAAATTCAATATCGACAATCCGAATCGGACATTCTCGCTCTGGACGTGTGTCTGGAGGAGTTTGGTTAGAAATACCTCGTATTGATTGACTTCATATCAGCTAGCTATATTTTACGCTGTCTGCACGGATTTTACTGAAATTAAAATGACATTCGTCATGTGTTGTTCAAATCTTCTTAAAGTCTGTTTCCTTGATCTTATACTAGTACTGAGCGTCACAACAGCATTGAAAATCAAGATGCCTGGTTCTGGTCACTGTTCATATAACCTAGTGACCACTGAATTTTATCAGAGCACAAGGGATTTGGTTGATCGTATCCTTGTATTGAATGATCCCTATCCTGGCTGGACAATAACTACACCGACCCCGTCGGACGAAAGAACTGGTTTAGCAAGCCAATATCAACTAAGGGAAAATTGTTCCATTAATATTGTTATTTCAGTTAATGGGAAATTTAGACAAGATTTGCTTGACGTCTTCGGTGATCGAACGTATAGTTCTAAAAACACTGTTGTCATCCTTGTAGGATCAATAAATCGTGCTTCTCAGCGTAATGCTCAAATTTTCCTTATGAAAATGAAAACTAACTTGGTTACGGTCGACATTCTTATAGTCCGATTATTTAAAGACAATACAAAAATAGCTGGGGCCATTGCCCACTGCCAGAGCTGCTCTCGAAAGTACTTATGGGCCGAGATTAGTTTTGAAGCAAATTCGGACTTGAGCCTTTTAGAATTGGCGAATCTCAAATACAATGCGGACTATATCAAGAGAACATCTGTTGTCCGAGTCATTGCTACAATCGGAGTTGATGTTTTAGCTGACCTGACAATGAGGTAATACATTACAAGCCTTCCGAGGTGAAAGCGTGTGGATTTCTCTATAAAAAGCGCCCGAGAACGCAACCTTCCATGATTGGATGCGAGTCAGAGCGTTTAATCGTGGAAAACATTGCCGAAAGAATGAATTCAACTGTCTACTACATCGATCCTGTAATCGGCGAGAGGAAAGGATTTTATTTTCACGATGCACCCATACATTTCACTGCTATCGCCATATTTGAGAGGTTGGGCTGGTTCGATTTACCTTTGAATCCGGGTATATCTCCTGTTAATACTTGTAGCCAACTTCTGGGTAATGAGAAACTTCGCACATTTTTCTATTGCAAAGTAGCTGAAGTACGGGAAGGTTTCAACTTCATGTTCTGGTGCATTCCTTTTGATGAATTGTCCTGGTTGTTCATCGGAATCTCGTTCTTGGCTTGGACAATCCTGCTCGAATGCAATTGGTTCGAAGTATTTTCAATATTAATGCGACAAGCAACCTCGATATTGGAAAACAACAAGCTTCTTATGATCTTTATCCTCCTTTCAATTGTGCTGACGTGCGGATATGAAAGTATAATTTCAAGCTTTCTGACGGTTTTGCCTCGGATTCTAACCTACGACAGACTCAAGGATCTCATCGAAAATGACTACAAAATTTTTGTATTGCCTGGAAATCTGGAGGACAAAAGTGAGCTAGAACGGGTATTTCAACTGGAAAACATAACAACAAAAACGTTTAATAATAGTTTGATATATGGTTCACTCGAAAGAGATAATCGATACGACTTACTATACTATAGTAATGCCACCATCCTAATATCAGCTAGTTTGGTAATTCAGTTTCAAACTCTAATGCAAGTTGAATACGTACCTCCGGTATATTGTCATTCCACAAAACGGTCCATTCATTCGACCGAAGAAGTATTTACGTTTGCGGGACATGAGCACCAAAAAATTTTCCGGATTGCCGGTTCCCTAAGCGAATCAGGGTTACTTATGTTTTATCAGAAATACCATGTGTTTGTTGTTAGCGAAGGGTACAATTGGAAAGCGGAAAAGTTATTCGCGTGTAATGTATTAGCTTTCGTAATGAGTGACTGGAAAATACTATCGATTTTTATTGCATGGGCTGTTTTGTTGTTAGTCGCTTTTCTTGTATTCTTGTCTGAAAAAGGAAAACATTTAAATTGGAAATTAAATTTATATCGGAGCTTTAGATTCTGCACCCAGATTCGGTTTTTAAAAATAATCGTTATAAATCTCAGCGACTGGTGGAACATTTCTGCCAGAAATATACCAGGCTAGGATATAATTACTCGGTTAAAAAAGAATGACGCTAACCTATGTAGGATTGATTGGATTGAATAATAATAATAATAATGCCAGAATCCGCTGGCACTTTAGGCTTTAAGTAAAGATAAACTCAAGTTATCCTCAAACACAGCTATCAATTAACTTTTGAAGCGAGTTTGTGGCTCGGCCAATATCTCCGCCATCATTGATACTTTTAGTATGTAGTAGGTAATTTTCGGGATAACGGCAAAATCTCCTTCGCCAAAAGAAAAATGCCTTCCCGGGGACACTACTTATGCTGATACGATTTCCATGATTTATTGCAGCCGGTGCTGCAGCTCTATATCCCGTGAATTGGATAAACAGTCGAAATACTTAGGCGTAGGTTTGATCTACGAGTGTTGTGCCCTTGGAGGCGAGACATGGGTCATTTCAGTAAAGAAACCTTCGCCCTTGCGAAAATCTCGTCGGGCGGACGAAGGCGGCTACAAGAGAGTCACATTCTCAGTCTTTTCTAGATATACGAATAAGTGTTGCAATCCAACGAGCGGTAACTCCGCATCTGTGCTCGACACTCTATCACATTATACTAAACTTAGCCAAATACTCATTACATATTTTATCCAAATTTTAAAGCTATTATTTAATACCTGGTGTGTAAGACTAAATAAAGGGTTGTAAAGTTACAACATACATAATGTCATATGTATATGGACATGATTGCACATTTATTTTATGTCATATATGTTAAGATTTGGTTAGTTGATTTAAATAAGTATATTGCAATTTCCAATTCCCACACACATCGCCAACCTATAAGTAATAGGAAATTATTACTATTTCATTAACAACATATTTTTACATCATTATAATCTGCCTTTGTAATCCTGAAAACACCAAGGTATATCGTTTACTCGAGACCGCGAGACGAGATCTGGTACTTCTGTTTCAATTAAACGCATAATACCTACCTGTGGGTACAGAAATCCGGACAGTTTCTACATACTGTGTGGTAAGCAGGTATTTAGTTAAACTTATCAGCTACATCAACAGGTCAATTATTTCTCTAAACACTTCGTTAATTAAGGAAAAAATGCAGGCGTGAATAATTTTTTGTCGGAAGCTCCTAAGTATTGTTTACATGCTGCAGTTTGTATGACTTGCGTGTAGGATTGCTGGAACAGGGACAACTGCAATCATTTTTATTACAAATCGACATTAATGAATGAATCGTTTGGAAAGTGGCATTCACTTTTAGAGTGAAAAAGAGTAATATGAAATTTTTTAAAAATATTTCTAGTTGGTATTAAAGCATTTTGGTATAAATAGCAAATTCCTAACAATATTCAAGCAGAATCAGTTTTAGGTTTCAATCTACACAAAATTTAAAGTCATCAATCTAGTGACACCTCAAAAATCTCCGAAATCAGAATGCGGTGGTTCCCCGTTCTACTTTTGACTACTGCTGTTTACCTTGTAAGTTACATTTCGTTTACAAAAGTTTTCTAGTATTATTACAACAGAACGCTTAAAACGGCTAATGTTGACATTCTCAATAATAAATTATTTATTGATCATTTATAGTGCAGCGTAGATGCTTTAGGAGAGATGCCCTGCAAGGACTTCATGGCGTCCCTCACTAAACGACAACTTGGTGGTATTGCTTCTTGTTCCAAAGCCATGAAATTTAAGAACGCGAAGGAAAAGGCGGCGAAGATGAATTGTAAGATGCTTAATTAAAAATACGTTGGCTTATATTTTTTCAAATAATTAAATTTTGATCCTGTCAAGGTATTCTGAAATGCGTGATGCAGAAGGAAGGAATTCTGAACGCAGATAATCAATTTGACGATGCTGCACTAAATAAATTCCTTGAAACAGAAATTCCGTCAAATCTTATGGATAAGGCCAAACCCATGCTCACCAAGTGTGTGAGCGAAGCCGCGTCAGTTGATCCGACTGAAGAGATGTGCAAAACTTACGATCCCCTCATCAAATGCATGTTGACATTTATTTCGGATGTAAGTGTCCACTTGTTCTCATAACATTTAGGTACTTGTCTTTAGTGAAAGTAATTAATATATTGTAATGTATAATCTCGTTTTCAGATTTGCAAATAATGCAACGGATTGGAACATTTGATTGCAGAACATATGCATTTATTCCTAAATCTGGACTTTCACTTCGAATTGGTTAGGTATAATAATAGTAAGACTTCAACGTACAATTTCAGTAAATTAAGAATACGGATTGTAAAGAATGATTTGTATGCGTTGTGTTTCCCTGAATTTATGGGATTTACATTGGCTATTAAGAACTAATGCATTCTTTGCAGCAGTTTATCAATGCGATCAATAAATTGACTTTGAACATATATTCGATTATTTATTTATCCAACATTGTAAATACAGTAGTTTCGTTAATTTCGTTTAATATTATCGTTTAATATTTATTTGATTGTTTCGTATATATTGAAATACTTCGTCAGCAAGCTCCTTTAATACATGAGTCATTAGCTATTGACCCTTGAGATGCCGGAAAGCATACAATTAATTGATGAGAAGCTGCTTCCTTTGGGGTCATAAATTGCACAACCCTGTATGCAAGAGTTAGTAACATTTTCTAACCACAGGTGGCGTTGGCTATCTTGGACTCATTAAACCAACCCGTTTGTTAAATCGTATGGATTTGAATACAGAATCCGATTTATTTTTCTTGTGGGATGAAGCGAGGCTGGAATAAAAGTCCCCTTAGGGAAGGCCGACTTCCCTCGTTTGCCAGATGATTTATGATCCCAAAGAGGAAAGGAATCCCTCGCCCACCTTTCCAAAACTCAGGTTTTTTTTTGTCGATTTAAAATAAAATTAAATCTCCTTCATCTCTCAGCTTGAAGTTGAGCTTGAGTTCTCCTTCTTGCTTACATTCATGAGCCAAGAAACTATGTACTTCCATTTCCAGTCAAAGCCTAATAATAAGACGAAGAACTACACACAAGGAAATTCATGCCCTGGCACCCCTTCGAGCTTCAACTTTCGACTCCATCCAGTTATTCTGTAGAAAGAAATGACTTTCAACGTTTCAACTCTCAGTTCGTGCTGTTCTTTGCTTGAGCTCTCGTATCCTTTCTTATTCGTATTTTTCCATTCAACTTTCAGCTCGGAGACTCATTGCTTGGGTGTATTGGATTGCATTGTTGTGTCTACCTGGTATTATTATGCAACATCATCCCACAAAACAATTATATGTGCCATGTATTTCTTGCATTTAAATGCTATGTTGCTGTCGAGCTTTCGGTAATCGTATATCGTTATTACGAACACAAGTTTAATGTAAGTCTATCAGTATTTGAATAATATTTAAAAAGTTTGATCTAACGACAATTTTATCGTATTTTTAACCGAATTATCTTCCAAAGTTAATAAAGTAATACTGTAATAGTCCATCTCAAATAGTTGCCCGGTCTCGAATACAGTAGTAGCCCGGTTTAAGGATGCTGTGAATGAATAGTAGCCTGGGCTCTTAGGTAATAGAATATTTACGGTACTTGCTTTTGAATCCGAGGCCTATGAGACGACATATTGCATATGTGTACAACTTCTATCAGCTAATTAATATTCTGAAGTCTATCTCGGATTTCCGGCTTCAAAAGAAAGTAGATTAGTAAATTATGTTTTATTTTTAAGTGCAGTAATTAAAATAAATAACCCGAAATAGCTGGTTAGCTATTTATTACTTTATCCAGTAAATTCCTATTTAAGAAACAAATGCATATAAACTATAACATATGTAAGTACTATTATTACCCTACTACCTACAATAGACCCTTTCCTCAATCATCATGTATTCCAGTTGAAAAAAAAATCTAGATTGGAAAGCAGAAGCGTAAAAAATCGGATTGCATTGCATTGCGTGTTCTGTTGTCTTCAACTATTCAATCTTGTCATGGAGGGCGGAGTGGAAGGACGGGTAGGATAACAATGTTTTTTAACAGACTCGAGTCTCTCCACTTGGGATTTGAATTTTGAATATAGCTACATACATATGGTAAATGGTAAATAGCGAGTTGTCTCGTTGTTGGTTGGAGCCTTGATTCTGGATCTCAACATCATGCAATCCCAATTGATGGGCTGATGAGGGAGACAGGTACCCTGAAGTAGAGACCTCGTTAAACTCAATTTTTGTGGTATAATTATATGATTAGCAACTTTGTTGACTCCTCCGGCGGAGCTGGCTTCACTTGTGTTCCTTCCAACCCCAGCCTAACTTTTATGACTTCCAACTTATTAGCACCTACTTGTGGCTTGGCTTGACTCAGTCAATTCTATGTATAATTCATGCTAAGGTCAAACACGAGTAGGATTGAAAATTTTTAAACGTTCAGAATTCTGCTGGCGCGAAGGAGCACCTCGCAGGACATGCAAGATCCAAGATAGGCTGACGAGAAAAAACATGACCGAAAATGGAATTCACACAAATAATTGCGACATGCAAAAATACGTTTGGCTTGCTTAATCTTATTTTACATATGCTAGGTTAAGTTGCCTAAATATAAGTAAATTCGGTCTCATAATACAAGTTTTTGTAGAAAGTAATGCTCACATCGTTCAAAGACTTAGCTTCTAATACATAATATATAATTGCGTGGCTATTTCTGCCTATGTATTAATTGTTTAAGACTATTTCTTTGGCAAGCATCTTAAGATTTCTGCATCCGAAACCTGGAATGAAGTGCGAATTGTAGTACTTTTAGATTTTATGAGAATTTTAATGGTTGAACTTACCACGACCTGTCTGGTTTCTACGTTCTGTATGGGTAGGTTAGAATTATTTCCTTATTTTATGACAAATAATATCTATATTACCCGTCTCCTACCCTTCGTCTTCGATGAGTTTATTTTTTGTTGCTGTGTATTTATGATTTCCAGAAGGTTGGACCCTTTCGTCTTGCCCCATCACCAAAATCATTTTCTACTCTATAATCATAAAATACACATGCATCTATTTTATGGATGAAGAAGTCGTTCCAGTTCTAAAGGGTTGAGCCTGAGCTTCTTACGATCATGGAAATGCGGTGAAGATGCCACAATGTATCATGTTTCTATTTGATATGTGTAACAGTTCGATCTGTAAAAGCTGCAGTTATCTATGGTCGTTTGTCGTTCTATAGAGAAATTGACGAATTTAGTGGAATTCAAAGCTAATGAATTTCATCTAAATAAATCATTGGGTAAGCTCTTGTAAGTTTAAGTACCTATTTTGTTGCAATATTGTAATTGTGGTAATTTATTGCACAACTTGTATGCTTTTTACTTCGTTTTCGTGTTTTGAAATTGTGAACTACAGATGTACCAATAGTGATTTCGACATGAGCAGGGCTAACGTCAAATTGTGAATTACATAAGAATTACTATAAGGGGCATAAAGAGCTCTAAAGTAAAAGTCACTCTCTTTGGACTTTTGAAGGGTCGCCCACTCATTCAAGATTATTCAATTGACTCAAGGGTCCGGAAAATCTTGAAAAGGCTTACCCTTTCCGCTTCGTAACGTCTCGGTCATCCATGAAAAATCATTTCAGTCACGTTCTTATTGTGCCTCACACTGATACTTTGAGTTTCAGAAGATCCAAGGGTGAATTGACCTTATTCTTATTGTAGCCTTAAGGCAACGGATAAGCTCAATACAACGCTGGATTCAGATCTGGCAGGACTTAAGAATACTTTCGACTTGTGAAGCAATTCCGGCGACAAAAAATTGACAAATATTTATTGTAAATCTAAGATGCCGATGCTGACAAGTTCGTCCCCAATAAAATTCCATATTTGCAATCTAGATTGTTACACGGATGCGTAACATTGTTGTATAAAGAGAAAAAGGAAATGGGCATGCCTTTGTACAATATGGAAATCTTCACTGTTGATAAGTATTATGGATAAGGAGATTCTTACTGTTGAACAATACTCCCAAACCGAACCCCATCCAATATCTTTGGACAGTAGATATTCTACGTAGTTATACAGTACAATGGGCAAAACACGTATTAGCACATTGTTAATCGCTACAGTCAAGTAAAATGCGTAAGATCTCCCATTAAGCTTTTATAGTTCAACTCACCCCTCCTGTATAGGTATGCTAATTACTTGGGAATGGCATGTTAAACCATGGTTCAAAACAAGTGTCCGCTGCCTAAACCTCGTCTGGTATGGAGTTCGTTCGGAGTAATAAGTAGCAGCAAGATACGATTTATATCTTACAGCATTTTGCACTGGAGAAATCTTACCTAACAGGATCATTAAATTTAAATGACAAAATATTTTAGAATGTTGAAGCTCCTGCTTCTTTTCAAATAAACAATGCACCACCAATGAAACTCATTCCGCATAAGGTCATTTATACTTCTTTTTATTTCGTATTCAATAGGTGTAACTGCATTTATACTGTACAAAATATAGTGTTGAACTTCTGACTGAGCTGGGTATTAGTAATAGTCAATTTACATATACGAGAAGTGGTTGTATACACAATTTACAACCAGCGAACAACAAGTTAGCATTCCTAATCAGGAATTCATAGAATCTACCGTACCGCATAATGTGAATATAACAACAACTTAATATAATAAAATAAATGATAAACGCAAAAACGAATAGTGACTCGAAATACAAAATACAATCAGTCGGAAGCGTTAGAAGGGACACCGGAATAACTGAAATAAATTATCAATACCCTAACGGGTTTTTAGGTTTCGCATGTGGTAGAGAGCTCTGCATCTGCGCACAAACTTGGCTGAACAGCGACACTTTGAGGCATCTAATATGAGGTTTATGAGCCGCGTATGTTTGAATTTGCAGCCTTCAAACAATGGTTTCTCCACGACGCCAAGCATCGGTGCGTTGCTCAGGAGTGTTCCGAGCTGGAAGGGGTGGCAGGGGATGGTTGTGACAACGGGGTAGAATACCAGCGAAATTCTGTCGCCCGCCATTGTTGCCCATACTCGAATTATACGGTTGATGTTGTCGAGCCAGGGAGTGTGCACTGGTAATGAAGGACGTGGCGGAGGAATTGCAAGGCACCGGGATCAGAAGCGGACTCGTGGGCATCGTATGAGGGGGTCGCGTTGAGGCGGAACCACAACCCGCCCTCGTGTCAGCCTCGTTCTTGGTAGAGCCCAACAAATGGTGCGGACAAAGGAGGGCGCTGAGAGTCTTCCAGGAATATGTGGACAATACCCACACCACTGTGTAAAAAAACCAAAACTTTATTTTAAAAAGAACTTGCTAGGCTGTAACACGTATAATGGACATTCTGAATGCATTGGCTACGTCCATTGCGTGTTGAGGGAGAAAAGGTCAAGTGGAGTGATGTGACTCGACATTATTTAATTCTTATCCCCAGCTGCCTGTCAAGCCGTTTTTCAATGTCCTGCCTGGAGAACACTTTTTTTTTCAAAACATCTCTACAGTACCTCATCACCTTAGCTTTGTTTTGTTTAGACTTCGTGCTCACTTGAAAAAAAGTCCGAAGCCATTTCTTTACAATTCCATTTTACCCTGTCTGCTCACTCCACTATTGTTGTCCTACATGTCCATATGTCACTCCAACCCTCAGAGTCAAAGTCAAGTACAGAAGTCAGAAGTTTTTTTTCATTTCATATTGTAAGAGTTTCTTGGGAATAGTTCTTAATTGTCACCATCAGGAGAATTAGTAAAGATATTTCTTTGTTTAATCGAGTTGGTTACGTATTGAACCGTTTGTCCGTTTCGAGGACGCTAACTAATTATGTAAACTAGGATTCTCATTTCTCAGACTTTTACTACCAGTCTATCGTCTATCTAATATCGGTATTCCAAACTAACTATTTAATTTTTTCAGAATTTTGTTAGAAATTGCAAAGAATATTAAGATCAAAGTAATTAAACCCAAACGCACCTGCAGGAATGCCTGACCAGAGATTCGTATTTATACGAAGTAGGAACACCTGAATTGGGGGTCGTGCCCTTCCAGACTCCCAATTTTCACGCTCAGAAAGCTCGTAAGCTATTGTACCAACCTGTCGAAATCAAATACAGTATAGGTTATTATCAGAACTACGTTTACCAAAAAGAACCGAAATTCTGCTTAAATAATTGTACGAACCTGGCAAGCTAATGGTATAATATGGAATAGACTAAAAATTCCAATTCTCTTCCATACAGCTTTGGAGATCTCAAGGGCTCGTATTCGCTGGAGCCCGCTAGAACTATTATTCCCAGTTCCAGGAAAGGCGGGACTGGAGTTGGAGTGGGGGTCATAGGAGGGACAGTGAGTGGGTGGGGGTGGGAGGACTAGGACGGGGCTGTAGGCCAGATTATGTCTCGCACCACCTGCCCCGCTATTCCCACTTCCAGCGTTGGTCTTGACCCGGCTTTGTCCTAGGTTACACAAAAAAGTGTTCCAGGTCGGGAACACCCTGTATAGTAGGCCGCACAGGAGAAATATGAGTCCGAGGCTAAGGCAGGCGTTGAGCGGTACCATTTGGTAGTACGTTAGAGCATCCATATCCTGAAAACAAGAATTAATAAAATCTATCGTAGTCACATGTCACATTAAATACCAAGAATGACACGGTCTAGCACACACACAAGAAACCATTATTGCATCCTGCCGATAACTTTACCCAATTTTACAGAATTTCACTATGCGCTGATCCATTCAAGCTTACATGCTGTAGAAACTACATGATTTGAAGCTTGTAGGTAGCACAGAATTGACCAATTTTTATAATTTTGAGGCTTAAATTGTTTATCAGAATACCAACGAAAAAGATTTGTATTGTTTAATTGTGTAATATGTCGGGTTTCAAAACCATTGTTGGTTTTTTTGGGAAAAAATCAGTATGTAACCTAAGTTATAGCTAAGAAAAAAACATTGCCATTTGCCATATGGTTGAGCCGTACCTGAAATCCGACTCCGCAGAGTCCGGTAAGCTCGTCCGCATCGACCTTCTTGTAAATAAGGGCAGCGGAAGTGAGGACGGAGGCCAGGCCCCAGGTGAGGAGGTAGAAGAGAGACCATTCCTTCTGCTCCAGGGACTGACACAGCTTCCGATTGAGTGACAGCATCCAAGACAAACAGAGAACGACCCACCTGTACAACAACAATGAACAACGGCATATTAGACGAGCAGCTCTAACGACCCTCACCTTCCATCCCTCTTCCCTACGTTGACCAACTGCACTACAAGTCCTAACAATAAACTTTTCACTTCCTTTCAAACCCCAAACAAAAAGGTTTCTTCAGAAAATGTCAAGCCACATCAATCTTAGCTGGGGTTACCTTATCTCGTTTTTCAGGTTGGGTTTGAAATATAGGCCCAAGATACACAGATTTTTGCTGCAGTGTCGTAACACCGCTTTTCGTGATACAAAATAGGGGACATTTTTACGGCTGTGAAATAAAGCGCCGGACTTTTTATGAAAAAATGCCGGACTTTTAGCATTTTTCGAAGGACTTTTTTTGCCGGACTTGGTAAAAAACTTCAGCCGGATTTTAAGTTTTTTTTCTCAGGACTTTAAATTATTACTGCCGTACTATTATGATATGATGAACAGATGTACCGAACACGCTGTGTACCAGTGTTTCTTAGATATAAGGTAGTCAACTTATTCAAGTCGTGAGATAAGATTATCGTTTCCTTTATTCCTCTTCGCATACACTTTTTTGATTTTTTGGATTCCTGGTTTAAGTACTATTCTAGACATACTGCAGCTCAGATCTACTGAATTAAACATTTAAACTTGTTGCATTAGGTATAACCAAACCTAGATCAATTCTACAAGTACTACGTTATAGGAATATCTAAGAACCTACTAAAACTAAGTTGAACGTAAGCACTTTCATGGTATAATGTATTGAATTTTATTTATGAACTAGCCTGATACCCCCGCTTAAGCGAAGAGGTCTTCAGAACTAATCACTACATCGTACTGCACATACTTTGTTGCAAAAATTCGTTGGAATTCACTGTAGCCCGCATTTATATATACACATGTTAGGACTCATTCAGAATCACCTTCATTGCGTACTTAACTCGCGTTGAAAATTTCAATACTCTGCGTGGCCAATTACTGAAATTAAAGTTCACCTGACGACAATCGTGTAGTACAGTTTGTTAGAAAAGTTGTTGGGCTTCAGACTCCTGCGATCTACTAAGCGAAAGCTAGTTGGCTGGTCGATCATAGAAAATGGCCTCTCACCGACCGACCGATCGACATCTGGCAATCTTAAACTTAAAATCGTAGAGAATAATCCGAGCGTGCGAGCGTGCGACCGTCCGTCACGTCCTGTAAACAAGT
>JAQFYT010002455.1:0-12869 GCA_034694925.1 Ceratophysella denticulata | reverse complement strand
TTAGAAGTGTCACTACAACTGTTCTTCTATATAAACATGAGCAAATTAATAACATACCTACACAAAATGCATATTTCAATTCAGTAGGTATGGTTGAAAACCATTTATATTAGCAGTATTGGACTGAGCAGCCTAAACTAAATAATTTAGAGGCACCTCGCGGAATGTAATGTATTTATGTATTGTTATGAGACAAACTTGATACACGAGGGAAATTGAAACCGTGCTTTTGTTTCGCATCTAATATTTAATGACGACGAGAAAATTTCATTGTTTTGATATTTCCATGAGTAATTGGACTGTTTGTCTGAAATATTGGAAATGCTTACATGTCAAAGTCTACTTTTGTATTCAAGCATGCACAATCAGATTTCGAACACAATAGGTTAACACAAATCATGTATAATAACGAAATGTGCAGAAATGTGACCAAAATATCAGCATTTGTCACTCTTAGCCATAGAAATAAAAGCCTTTTTTATTTCTATGCTCTTAGCTAATATTTTCATCAGAATTTAAAGAACCTAGATCAATTTCACCTCAAGTTAATTGCAATCACTGTCAAATTGTAATTGTGATTATGTTTTTTTGTTTTTGTTTTTTCGCCCCTTCTACCGACTTCCGTAGTCAAGTCTTAATCGATAAATTTGTCAAACGAGACGAGAAACTATACTTTACGAGAATATTGCGCCTTTTGTCCAGTTAGGATTTGTAAATATCTATACGAGGCAACTAAAATTTATTGAACAAGTACATAAAGTTTTTCTTGAACAGTTTCAATGATATCCATTAATGAATTTTGGTCTTGATCTAAAATTACGGCGGCAGATAATTTCGACTCGGAAATCTGGCAACTGCAAAGCTCGAATTAGGTATACTGTACGTATTTATAAAACGGAGTTGAGCAACCGAAATTGGCAAAACCAAAAATCAGAATATCTGTCATTTGAGCAGTTTAAATTGAACCAAATATTTTTTCTGATTTGAACCATTGGTATTTTCCAACCCCTTCTTGATTCTAATTCGGCTCAACACGAAAAAGGCGAAAAAGTCAAATGATCTCTGACGACTGGGAACAAGGGAAAGTCGTCGTCGGTCCAATCTTCACTTCCAAATCCGGATTATGTGGAGTCAGTTAGGGGAGGAGAAAGTACTCCACCCATATGTACATACCTACATACATAGACGCACATACATGCGGAAACGCGTCATTTCGTTTGGTATCACTTTTGGTATTCGTTTAACGATAATCACTGATTTATAGAAATAAACTAATCCGTATTGGTTAACTGGGTTCTCAAAAGTCCAACGACATAGCACACGACTAACTTCGTGGCTTAATTAGCTTGGACTGCGGCGGTCGCGGTTCGAGGACAGCGGTTTGTCTTAGTCTTAACATAATAAATATTTAAATCATTATTGCCGCCAAAGATGTATCTTAATGTCTTTCTCCGAATAAACTTCGTCCCCAAGTACAAAGCGTCACAGGACGAAATGACGTGGAATACATTCATAGAGTGCCAGAGAATGCCGTCAAGTCTGTGGGAAGTACGTATTGAGATTGAAAGGACGAAAGTCAAATAGCTGTGGGTGAAAATCCAAGTTTTTTTTTGTTCTCTTGCTTTCTTTCTCTTTGGTCTTATGCTCGTCCTAACATTGACTTTCTTTTCTTTTTTTTTTATTTTCCACCCAATCTCCAATCAATCCCCATCAAACCATTGTGTTTGACATCCAATCATCCAATTTAACCATTTAGGCAATCAAGGAATACTCTCCAATGCTCCCTGCCTGCTCTCTCTCCACACTTGATCAGGGATTGAGGCGTTTTAGGGGCATTTGCAGGTCGTCGCTGGGATTTCCAAGTCGGCGTCCTTTGGTACGGCTTAGTTAGGGTACAATTTAGCTCAGGGCGACACGGCAAAAATTAGGCTGACGCGGTTTGTTGGAAGGAAACTGTCAGCGTATTGCGTCTCATTGAAAATATCTCACTATTCTGCTATTTCTATTTCTGACATGCAATTAATTTCGCTGTTAGAAGATTTTACTTATAAAAAAATTCAATGTTCTGAATGGTGTAAATTTTTGGTGAATACCGCAGATGAACCCATTTGATTGGTAATCTTTAATTATTGCAAAGAATATTGTCAATTTTATAGGGGGAAATTATATTTACAGAAACTGCGACAAATTCTCCTATATCAAATCTTCCGGTTGACCACGCCACACCAACCTCCACAAAGCCTAACATAAGATTTCTAATCTGAGTTTTGTAGGTTTGCCGAACCGCAAAAAGGCTCTGCTTTCGCGACAAATAGGAAGATTTCTTTTTCTTCCGTCGTCTAAGCTCTCACGAGGACAAGACGATAACATGCTCTGATTGACAGTAATTGATTACCTGGCTTCTCTGTCCGGCTGTGTTTGTGGCAGTTAGCTGGGGATTGGTATATATTGTCACATGAAATTGAGGATGGATTATGTGACGTTAAAATGTGCTTATTCAGCTCAGCTTACATGCTCTTAAATTAAAAGTGTGAAATTTGGGCACGTTGATCTCGGTGATGTCCAGAAAAAAATTAGGATTCCTATGGAGCCCATGCCAGACCTTCGTGTACTCTGATAAAAGCCTAGAATTCTAAGTCCACGCAATTCAAATCAAACTGGTCTCAAATCCAATAGATTGGTTCGTTGTCGAGAAACAAATGATGACGAAGAGTTGGGTGAAAGTAACATGGAAAGCGGTTCTGACGGAATTGAATTGGAATGATTCCCATCCGCCCTTTCCAAGTCTTGTTATTGAATTGAAATTTTATTGGCCGCAATGAAATAGGCTCTTGAAAGTACCCATACTCGCATGGGTCTTCATGCAATTCAAAAAGTTATTCGGAACTGAAGAGTAATTTGTAAAACGACGACGGTAACGCATTCTGTAATAATAGTTATTTATCAAAGTTGAACTAAAATGTTTCTGTAATATTTCTAAGCTTTGTGTAAATATATAAAATTTTAGATATTATTTTTTTTTATAAACGTTTTATGGCTTCATAACTTTGTTTCAGATATACTACGAAGACAATAGATACGTGCTTCCCAAAATTTTGAGTGCGACTAAAAGCGTGTAAGATTGTTCATTGTTCAGACGCACAAGAAAATCCTTTGGGAAATTCCATGAAAAGGGCTTGCCTGCACGTTTGCTTGACATAGATTGGTATATGTAAAATTTTAAAAGATACATCATATTGAGATCATTAAAATACAACAACCGCTTACGTTTAACGTTCATTGTTAATAAATAAGATATAAAACAACCTGAATTAAGTTTCCGCAAAAATGTAATGCAAGACGTGATTTTTGTCGCATACTTTTAAAAACCTAATCTGATGGCATAGATTCACGTTTGTTTAGCATGGACTAGAATGTACGCGATCGCGGTTAGCATATGGCTAGCGTACCTTCCACGTCTACTGCCTCGGAATTTCCAAAAATCCTTTCTAACAATGTATATATCACACTTGAATACGTAGTACATATCTGCCTATAAGGTATACTTACAAAACTACCTCTAACGTATATCATAACTTTCACATTGAGAATTGAAACAGAAACCCTTTGAATAGAAACTTGCGTTATACTTATAAACTGGACATGACAATTGACAATATTCTATTGTCATCATTCACTCTACCTATACACATAGATACTTCTGTCTCGCCATCGTCATAAGCTAACAAATTTCAACATCCTCTTTTACTAAATTCCGAAAGTTGTCGAAATGTGGTTCACCACGTTTGCTGCCGTAAGTCAACAATCAAAATCTTTCCTAATTGCGAAGTTCTAGAATTCGCTAGAATATAATTATCCATTGATGTAAGATGTAAGGTATAAATAACAAAAATAATGTCAAGGTACGTAAAACTTGACGTTTGCTGTAGAATTTAGTTTATTTACAAGCAATGTTAAGTCATTTACATTTATAAAGGAAGGCCAGATTCTAATTAACTTTCTAATTATTTTCAGATCCTTCTGCTAAGCCGTGCGGCCGATAATGGAGGCAACAACGGTCACAACAATAACGGTCAACAGAATGGCGGTAATGAACAGATTCCAACCACAGCCAGACGGGCTGGCTGAAAGTATTCGTATCCCGTTTCCATATTGTAAGCAGGTCTCTGACCTTCTACTTGTAATACATTTTTTGATACCGACTGGGCTGAATGAAGGTTTGCGGGACAAATTCTAAATGCATTCAAGTACCATTTATTAAATAAATGCTGGATACCTATGTTATATACATTGGAACACTATAAGTTGCAGAATTGTTTTTGTAAACATCGGCAAATAATTTTATGATTTGCAATACCTTAAATGCATCGAATTTATTCTATTTATTTATTCCTTCTTGATAATCGGCCGATTAAAGTTACTCGGCGTTTTGAATATTCGGAAAAATCTGGATTCATAAACAAATGACACCGATAACCCGACAGAATTCCAATAACCGGCCTGCCGATTATTCAATCAATTTGAAAAAAGGCCCTGATCTGCCGGCCAATTAATCAACAATTTGAAAAAAGGTCCTGATCTGCCGGCCAATTAATCAACAATTTGAAAAAAGGTCCTGATCTGCCGGCCGATTAATCGGGACGTATCTACGATTTGGTGAATTTTGATTGTACCCGCATCTTTATTTCAAATGAAATTTTACAGCTTTAATTTGACTTGCATATGTGCACCACTCCTCAACTACTTTTTCATTAGAATAACCTGGCGGAAAACTTTTCAACAATATTTATTGCGAATAGCATAATTAATTTAATTTAATTTTAAATGGACTTTACTGATTCATATTAATTATTGGCTTATTATTAAACCCGTTTTTCGGCAAGTTTCAGCATTTTTGTCATTAAATGACCCCCACAATTATTTATTAGCATAAAATTACGAAAAAACTGTAGGAATTAGTATTTACACTGGAACCGTTCGTGTTCGCATCGTAACATGTGCTGCGCATCCTATAGATAGGCTCAGAGCGTCGTCTGCTGGAACCAGGCTCGAGTGAAATTCTTCTCCAGACAGAAAAGTTATGAATCCAGTCCACTAGGTTGCATTACCTCGTGCATAGCCCGTTCGTTATCTTCTTTACCTTTTTGGACGCTGCTATCTGAGGGAATTGAATTTGAAAAAGCTCAAATATGTAAGTGAACTAGACCTTATGTTTCACCTAAATAAGTCATTTAATGTTCTTATTATCGTAACGTACATTCTACAGCGAGGGCATCGAACGCCTTGAACATGGCTTTTACCTAATTTAATTACACACTGGCTAATTTATTTACGATGATCCAAGTGGTGTAGGTATCGTGTAGTTTTATTTTTAATTCGAATACTATCAGATTTAATTCTCAATTTCAAATTTTTATGACGGCGTATTGTCAGTCAATTTTTAAGCGAAGCATTTTGAATGTGGGTAAACGAGGCCTAACAGTAGCCATTTACAGTATTATATCCATATCAGGTAATTTCTTATTCTTAATCTACGTTGACCTTTGAATACATAATAAGGAACATACACCATTACTGTACAAACATCAATAATGCCAGCCCACAATTGTTATGAAAGTTTCTGAGGGCATATACCATGTGTGTATGTACATATTTTGTTACGCAAGCAGCGCTACTGAAAGGCATACTTTCTGCTGTCCCGTCATCATTTTAAGTCACTTCTGTTTCAACTTCTGGACGAGTAAGACGTTGACGGTAGACAGTAATCGTCATATATTTTAAGTGACATATTTTAAAATTAAAATTATTTAAAATGAAGCGTCAGGGTGATACACCTCCAAGACAACTGTTTCCTGCCGCCGCTGGAAAAAATCGGAATGCGGATAAGGATTCTAGCAGCGTATATGAAAATCGGCGGCGAGTACGTTTTGCAGTTTTCAATAATCCGGCCTTGCCAGGCGGAAGGCGTCTTCCAGTTCCTGCAAGGTAGGTATTTAGTTGATTAATATAAATCTGCAATCAGCATTGCGCTAATGGATTAGCAAGGTAGAACAAAGTTCTGCTTGGTTGGATTTTATGTTACGACTTGAAGAAATATATTTCAGGCCCAATATCTATAGCTGGGACAACAGCCCCGCTCAGCTTCGAGATGAAGCACCAGCCAGATTGATGAAGGAAGTCAACAGGTAAATAGCCTACACATATTTATAATGACTTAAAAATGCATTCTTAGTTATTACAACAATTGTAATAATTTTAATAAATATTCTTAGCGTAACATTTGAATTACCGATGACGGTCGTGAGCCTTCCACCTCTCGGAACAATTCCTCCTAAACTGTAGCCTTTGTCACAATATTCCAATCCCGGTCAACGGAATGACGAGGACATGTGCAGTTGGACACTACATCTGTTCGTACTGTTCCAGGGATTTGCCATTCTGTCCAAAACTCTCAGCTCCTGATAATTTAACTTCCTGTTGTGCCGAGATCAAGCCACCGACTCCGTCACCCTGGTACAACTTTTTTTACACCAGTTCCAAGGGACAGTGTCCTTACAGTGCTAACGGATGTAGCAAAAAACTGACGGAACTGCACTTTCGGACATGTCCTTATCGATTCTTTGCCGATCAGATGCCCCAGCGCTTGATGCAAGTTATGGATCTAAACGAGGTTCATGAAAATTGGGATAATGATGATTCTAAACCAATGGCGGATGGGGATGACGATATAGATGTAAATCAGTGATTTCTTTGCATTTTGTGCAATTTAAGCTTAACGAGGACACAATATGAGCACAATGTGCATTTAATTTAATTAACTCTACAAATATATGTCCGTTATAATTGTAGATCGAATTAACAAACTGTGACATATTTGTATTCTATCTGTAATCTCTAGAAATGTAATAAATTAGCTAATTGCAAATTAATTTTGCTAGTATTCGTAGTTTACCGAAAATTGAATTATAATACGTACTATATTTAATGAATTAATCTCGAAATTCTGCTTCTGGGGCTTAGACTGTATTATAATACATTCTGAATATAAAAAAATAGCAATTAACTGACCATGTAAAGGCTTCCTTGCAGAATGTTTAATTAATAGAACGTATTAAATGAACTAAAGACTGTTAATAAACGTATGGTTTATGCCGTCGAAATTAAACCATGTTGAATCGTGTTATTTTGGCACTACTATATCATGTGATCCAGCGATCGTATACATTTTTTACCATTGAGGCAATCTTGTGCTTCGGTTAAATTTTAAAGGTATGCGACCCCGTCCCGGGATCGTAGGCTTCAGTTTATCGGCACCTCGTTTATTTTACTCTCTTCGTGCATAATTATATTTTAATACGATTTTTGACGTTTTCTCATTTCCGTTTCATTTCCTCTGAATCCTCGGAAGACAAGACAAGACGGCGGTAGTTAAAGTTGAGCTTTAAATAAGCTGAAGCTTGAGTAGAGAAAGAAAAGGACTTTGGTTATACATATAAGACTGACAACTGGTTTGGAGAGAGAAAGTACAAAGTACAATGGTTACTCCATTCCGAGAAGTCCATGGCATACACTTTGCATTAATCAGTTGGCAAATAGGGTCCCTTGGGAGCTGGATTGACTGACTGACTGACTCCAGTGCGTAAGGGTGGGTTGGAAAGGGGGAAAACCTCTCCGCTTTTATTTCCTTTCTCAAAAACCATTCCGTGTCTCAGTGTAGTTTGGGCTACAAAGCTCTATCTGAGAAGTATTCTGACTAGTATCTCAAAACCTCGAATCTTTATTCCGGCAAAACATGTCGTAGTAGTTGAGGTTGAATGGGAACTTGATATATGAGTTTGGCTTTATTTCAATATTGGTACGCAGATGTCGTAGACAGAATTTGATTATCTGTATCGTATTGTCCCAACTTTCCGCACAAACCAGTCGCTTTATGGAATATTTGAAAAAGCTAGGCAAATCAACGAAACACGAAACCACCCTGTACATATTATTACAGGGATTACTTATTTCGAATGTAATATTCACTTAAATGTTTCTTAAATATAAGAGTCACTTGCTTTGCTTCTTGACTTAAGGTAAGTTAAGATTGGATTCAAATCCTATGAGTCTCGAGGGAATGAAATTTTAGTAAGCATAGATAAATTGGATTCTGTTACTAACCAGCAGAGCAGAACGTATTGACATAGCGTCTTACAAGACAATTGCGTCCAATCAGTTCCTGCAAGGATTGTAAAGCGGATCAGTTCCAAGTTCCACTTTCAGAATGAAAGAGATCCAGGTTTAAGAAAATGCTTGACTCAAGGGACATTATTATACGTAAATTAATTTCTGATTGGATGCGAAAAAAGAATAGAAACTTTTCAGGATTTATGTCCTGGGTGTATTTTATTTGAACTGAATATATTTTTATGGTTTGGCACCATGTCACTGCATACAAAGCGGCATTGCAAAAGGCATTTCCTGACGTAGCTAGTTCAATAAATTGGCTTCCATCGTAAACTAACATTTAAAATGGCGTAATTGCCGCGTGCTTGCTTGGAGTTGCAAAATGTCACCCTGTGTGGTCCCCGCGTTTGGAGGGTCTAATACTTTTGTTAGGTTAATTTTTTTACCGTCGGGCTGGACTGAGTCTTTAATCTAACATAGCAATCTATAAGACCCTCAAAACGTGGTGGTCACACACGACAGTAGTACCTTGAAATTAGCGGGTGTCATTTGTCATTTAATGGCGCCGATTGAAATGCTTAAACTTGGCGACAAACGTATTCTGACCTAATTTGCACTTCGGCGACAAATAAACTTAAAAACGCCTAATCTGACCTAACCTAACCCAACTTGTGCATGTTAGGGTTGCCGAAGAATGATTTTGTCGTAACACGTTTGTCGGCAAGTTTCAGCATTTTTGTCGGCACGTTTAATAATATGCCGAAATTAACATAGGTATTCGCTAACTAAAACAGTGCTAATCAAATCTCCCAAGCCTGACCTGAAGATTGATACTCCGGTGGCAGTTTGTCTGTTCATGTTCAGAGAAAGCCAGTGGGTGGAATTAGTATAATTTCCTTTGGAAGAAAATGAAAATACATAATACATGGACGTAGGAGGCATATGTACTCGTATACGGAGAAAGTTTTCTCATTACTCTTCTTCATTCTGCCTGCCCTTTCTTCCCTTTGACGAAAGAAGATGAAATAAATGGAAGAGCATCAACTTTTTACCCAACGCTGATGTATAAGCACAGCACTTTCACACACACACAAATATTACAAATGAGCCTGACTTGAAGAAAATCTCATATCATTTGCATATTTATGATGTGCTGCTTTAAGGAAGGAACTAAAAAGAAAGGGCAAACCAAGGGTTTTTCCTTCAGAACAACACAGTGGGTATTCCCAAATGCATTTCGAATGAGAAATCTGCTTCACTCCTAACTTGATGAAAGAAATGGCACCCGCTGGTAAAAGCGAAGAAAAGTTCTCATTTTTTCAAATGGGTTTGCTTTCATTTCAATTTCAAGGCATGACAATTCTGTATGAGGCAATTTGGCAAAAACTCAGGATATGAGGTATGAATTTAGTAATTCCTGTGTCACAAGTCGGCAAAAGGTTTTTCTGCTGGGGTTAAAACTGCAATTTGATAAGGCTTAACCTGGCAAACGGTTGCCGATGAGCGACAATTTGACATTTGCTAATTTATTACTCTTAATTATCTAGGTAATCTTTTATGATGAAAATTAAATTTTGCCAGAGATAATTTGGTAATGATAAAGATTATGTAACACAATAATTGTGTAACCTGATATTTCGTTAATTCGTTAAAAACTTAATTCACTCTTGTCTCTTTTCCTTAACGTATTTGCTGTAACTCTTTTTGACACCGAAATAAATGACATTCAAATCAAATAAAAAACGCTATATGTTAAGCAATCCAAACTCATAAACCGAATTGTAATTGCCGGTTTACGAAATGTCGTTGTGCTTTATAACTACCCGCATTTACTTTGGACTTAACGTTCGGTGCGGAATGGGAGCTGGATTAATTTAACAGTAGCTGTACCGTTACTGTTGTAGGACTCATCTTAAATTTGTCATTGAGATATAAAGAAATCCATTAGTTTTAAGGTGATAATTTCTTACTACATTTTTCCCAACTATGTATTTAGATTAGGTAATTCAAAATTCAAAGCAAACTTGCTTCCTTGAAGGTTTGTTGGGATTAATTAATTCCGATTGCAAAACCTAGTATCTGGTGTATAATTCAGAATACAGAATACAAGTGCGAATTTAAGAAACTTTCGAAACGTTGATGTAACTTCCTAACTTGGCGGCTTATTAAAAAGCTTTGAGTCGGCGGAGTTTCTCTCTCACCGCCGTGGGCACCATTTTCGGCTGTTTTTTAAAATGAACATAGCATACTGAAAATCAAGGATATTTTGCAATACGGTACACAGCATTTAATTACGTATACCAACCCAACAACTAAAAAATTAATTACACACCAATATAATATTTTAAGCAATTATGCAAGTCCACGGCTCGCCGAGACGCACATGTCTTATAAATATGTAAATCCCGAAGCTTCTTGCTCTCCGCCATATTCTCTCATCTACCAAGGATCATAACCATTAAAAATCAAGCTGGAAAATGGATTTCCATTATTCTCCAAAAAGCCCTATAGAATGCTTTCAAGGGATTCTCAAGCCGGCAGTTGAGTTCTCTCAATACCGAGCAACCGAGATCCTTCCTCTGTATAACCCGAACCCGAGTTTTTTCCTCGTCTAGTAATGTATAATGGGCCCATTTGGACTCAGACTTCTACAGATACGAGAACTTGTATGTATTCTAGTATTCCTGACGTTCTGCAGTTCTTCATGGAGAAAGGCATCCGAGCCCTAGCCAGTAAAATCGTGGGTAGTTCAGCTTTCAGCTTTCAACTCATAGCGTGAAAGTTTAGGGTTTTATTTCCTTTCTCGAGAGAGCCGTCCGCTCTGCAGCGCATGTCCGGAGTGTTGGAAGAGGCTTTCCCGTTCTCCCTGGATTGGTTCCTTGGGCTCAAAATGTAATTTCCATAAAAAAAGAGAGACCAGCGCAACTGACCGACCTCTTTCACACAACCCCGTGAAGACAACAACGGAAATAGAAAAAAAATTGTTCAACTCAACTGAGGCAGAACCAAGTTTTCATGGCTGGAAAAAGCTTGGGTGAAAGTCGAGCTGGGAATAACTTCATATACGGTTCAGCTCTGTATGAGTTATATTTAATCTGTCAACGAATTTTCAGTGAATTTTTACTGTAACGCTCAAAACTAAATTTAGTTCTTGTTTGAAATAATGAACGATACCGGGTTTTAATTTTTAACACTTAAATTCTGAAGAATTAGTTTGACTAGTAATGTGTGCAGCTCTGGTGAGTCCTAGTGACTCCGGTATGGGTTCACCGTCGAGCACAGGTGTGTCACATCCCGGCCTTGGACCATTTGCTTTGAATCTGGGCCTTCGGCCCAGGAGTGACCCAACCATTCTCAATATCCCACCACAGGCTCATGCCAATCCCATGAACGGTAGTGGGCTTCAACCTGGTCATGAACCCCCGCCCGACGTTCTTCTAGCACTCCTTGCCCGAAATCGAGCTCTAGAAGGTAAGTCGAACACCTTGGTATAAATATATTATTTGATCTAGCGATAGTCGATATTCTAACCATAGTTTAGCTAATTTTTGTGCGTTTTAAAATCGCAAAGTATAAGAATTGTGTACACTTTGAACCATTTCAAGTTTTTCTTGAATTCGAATATTTCTCAATTACCGCGCCGTTAAGGTTGAAAGCTAAATGTGATTATATTCTTGGTAAATACGGCGTTATTCAATTGTGAAAATAATGTGCAATACTATTCCAGTTAAAATTACCCGTGATCACAAAAATATATATTTCTCGTAACTCGTGTATTAAAAAATGATTGCAAATATTGCAAGATTTTGGTCTTTATCAATCCATATAATACGATCCACGAAATATACATACAAAACCAGTAACAGATACACAACTAGTAATCAAACCATTTTTACCGGATGCGAGCCTTTGACGTTCAAAAATGTATTTTAAGGTTGGGTAGTGTAACAAATATTACGAGCTTAGAGCTCTTAGAGCTTGAATTCTTGAGATATGCGTACAAAACCCAAAGGTACGATAATTATAATACTTTATCCAAAACATTTCAATGAATTTTTATTTCGAATAGCCGATATTTCAAAACTATATTTTTTAAATGAAACTGCGATATTAGAACCTGTACAAATTGAAAAATTAACTCCTTACTTTTATTATTGGCTTACGTATTTGAGGCTTATGCATTACGTCGCGCACACAATGCTTTGTTTACCAAAGTATAGTTTTAACATAATTTGCGAATTTACTACTTACGCGACAAGAACCTGCAAACAAATGTCCTGACAATCGTTCAAACCGGATATAATATACGTTTAAATATGCAATGCAGTTCCCAGTTCCTTTCCAAAACGATTTTGAAGAAACCAGAACCCAAAAGTCACACGTTCACAGTCGGCTTCTAAACTGATTAAAACCATATCCCCCGATTGCTCTGGTGGATAACTGAGCCCGTCAAAACAGCATTCGTTATCGAATCCAACTCTGCAAAGTAATATCGCATAACCTTTAGCCCCGTAGCCCGACGAAGGAGGTAATGAAATTAGGAGGCAAGAAAGGGAAAAAGCGATTTAGAAACACAATCCTCTAACGAAATCAAATCACACAGCGGTGGGTGACTGGGAACGGGAACTTAGGCCATTTGCTTTCCGTCTGACATAATACATTCATTTGACAGAAGGGGGTTCTGGTTCTGGAAGTGAATCAAA
>JAQFYT010002454.1:0-12870 GCA_034694925.1 Ceratophysella denticulata | reverse complement strand
TTTGGGTATTTCAAAAATCTAACCTAACCTGTAGAACGGATCAATCTCGTCCGCCAACGTTTTAACCTAACCTAACATGACTAAAATCAAATTTACTGCCATGCAGACTTATTGCACTAGTCTTCTTTTTCATGGCAGATTCTATTTTCTCATGGCACGTTTATGAATTTGCAATTCCCGTCGAAAAACATAGGCAAAGTGTATGCTCTAAGCAACACATTGAGCATGAGCATTGAATTAATTACCTTAATAATATAAATATCAATCGTAGTGCGTCATCGAGAGTTCATGCATCGTATGCATATGCAACCTGTACAGAATTTGTATTCCGTATTTCTTAGGTAAATTATGTTTAATTGGTTTTAATTGAGTGTTTTTATTTGCGTATTCAGTTGTATGACCTTGGGAGGGTGGGTGGACTCCTGCCCAGAAGTCAGACGAAGAGTGACTATCTTCACAAAGTCATCACTTTAGCAGCTGGCCTCACTTCCTTCCAACAAAATTCTGAGTCGACTAATAATAATTCAAATGGTGGCTCACAAATCTGTCCGGATGATTCGGCTCCAGACTCCACGGCCATGTCTCTGCCTCCTGAGGACGAGCCACAGACTGTGACGCCCATTGAGAAACTCAAAAATGCTCTCTCGTCCAAGGAACAGTTCGAAATACACTATTTGGTAAGTCAGAGTCAGCACAAACTACATCGTGTGAAAGTTCGAACATACGACTTCAATAGTTCAATAGTGTTTATACTGAACTTCCAGGAGCTCTGTGAACTGGCAATGGGGACGTATAAACATATTGGACGAATTCGTTCGGCACGGAAAGTGGGTCTTGACCTGGCGGACTATTACATGGATGCTAATGAGTTTCATAAAGCCATTGTTTTTCTCGCTGATGCTTTGAAAACATTCCGGGACGACAAGTGGGATATTTTGGTCGTGGAAGCCTTGCTCAAACTTGCCCGGTGCTATCAGGTCATCAACGAAAGCGACAGGTATGCAAAACTTTAAACCTTACGGTTTATTATACGAAATTATCAAGTGTTCGATGCAAAAGAAATTGGAACGACCAAAACAGGACTCGAACCCGCAACTGCAGTCTTCGGATCCGAAGTCCGACGGTTTATCCATTTGGCCACAAACTAACCTAACCGTAATAAGGATAAGGGTGGCATTTTTGGATGCCATGAAAAATAGAATATGCCATAAAAAAGAAGATTTTTGGAATAGGAAATGGAATGCTGGAATATGTAAAATTGGTCAATAATTCCAAAGGTTATGTTAGTAGTTGATCATTTGGATATTTCAAAAATCTAACCTAACCTGTAGAACGGATCAATCTCGTCCGCTAACGTTATAACCTAACCTAACCTGACTAAAATCAAATTTACTGCCATTTCGGACATATTGCGCAAATCTTTTTCATGGCAGATTCTAATTTCTCATGGCACGTTTATATATTTCCCAAAAGATAATCTATGAAAGTCTGCAATGACCCATAAATATGTTGTCTCCATCCATTTTCCAACTTGACCAATTTGGCACGAGTCTCAATTTTGTAATACTGCCGTCAGTTGTCAGTAGACCTAATTGAATATTCTGGACTACCTTTACCTTAGGTATATTCGGACCTGCAGTCAACTCGCTTGTTGCGAAGGCATGAGCATCGAGAAAAGGGAAGAATACTTTGACGAAATGATGAAGTGTTTGGAAAATAATGAAATTAAAGGTAATTTAATTAACATGGGAGTCATGTTAAATTCAACTTTTAAACAATTGGCGTATGAGCTTGTGTGATTTACTTTACTTTACTTTCCAGCCGAGCCCGGTGTTCTGTCCTCCACTGAAGACACTTTCGAGATTTCCGCAGTGAAAGTTGAGACTGTAGGGAAAATCAATCTTGACTCCTGTGATGTCACAGTCAGGTTCGTGCTCAACTCAAAGCTCCCGAAACCAATCCATTCCACTAAAATCCAAGTGGCCATTCTCAACTCTGACCCAACCCATGACCATCATTCCCATCAAACCAAGGTAAGTACATGTGCTATATGCAGAACAATCCGTACCGGTTTTTTTTTCTACTTCCAAATTCCTTTGATTATAATTATATTTGCTTATGTTACGGTTCGGATATAATCTTGGTTCTTTGATAACCGGACCGGTTCGTATATATAATATTGAATGCGGTTTTTGCCAATTAAACGCCATTAGTCAAGCTAATCAGGATTCGTTAATTATGGAATCTGGACCAGAATTTAGCGCTCTTTCTAATAGTGCACTCGTTAACATTTCTAACCTGCTGCAAGATTGTCAAATTACCCATTAATTGGAAACGGTCCAAGACGCGTCAGAGTCATTTGACGTTTTCAGAAGGAAAAAATATTCTGAGCTTAAAACTAGTTACACCATTGAAAAGAGCGCTAAATTCTGGTTCAGATCCAATAATTTTTAATTTCGAAGTTGCTTAATTAATGGTACTGAATTGGCAAAAACCGTATACAATATTATATACGACCCGGTTCAGTTATAACAGAACTAAGGTTATATCCGAACCGTAACATATATATCATATAACATGACACAATTTTTGACTTACAATTAGGCCCAGTCTCCCGAGCAGCAGAATTTGTATCAAAACCTGTCCAGTGCCTCCTTTTCGTCCACAGCCTTCACGAACAGCACTCCGCACAGTAGCAGTGCAAAGGCTGGGAGTGGGTCGAGAAGAGCGAGTAAGGATTTGTCCCGTGGATTGAAAGCAGAGGCTGGGAATGAGCGACATAAGCTGGAGCGGAAAGAGAGCGTGAATCCCTCAACTTGTGAAGATGAAGACGTCTGTCTCAGCCTCAGCACTGAATTTAATCTCAGTAATATTCGACTCGAATTGGGACAAAGTTTTGATACGAAACAGGATCGGACAATTCAAGCCGGTAAACTCCTCTGCCATAACCCGCATCATGCTCTCAGGTTTGCTCAATCAAAATTAAGACTAAAGTACTATCGAATTGTTTGAGGAAATACATAAACGTGCCATGAGAAAATAGAATTTGCCATGAAAAAGAATACTTGTGCAATAAGTCTGCATGACAGTAGATTTTAGTCAGGTTAGGTTAAGGTTAAAACGTTAGCGGACGAGATTGATCCGTTCTACACGTTAGGTTAGATTTTTGAAATACCCAAATGACCAAATACTAACCTAACGTTTGGAATTATAGACCAATTTTACTTATTCCAGCATTCCATTTCCTATTGCAAAAGTCTTCTTTTTTATGGCATATTCTATTTTTTCATGGCATCGAAAAATGCCTCCCAAATGTTTGGAACTTATTAATTGATATTTTTATTTTGACAATCAGACGGAAAGATAGTCAAGTGAAGAGCGAGAGTTTAGTTCTAAAGACTGACTTTAGCTTGGCAGCCATGGCTACTGACATGATCATCAATCCTGGAACCAATCATATTACTCTGCATGCAAAGGTAAGCATATGTAAGTTTGTTCAAAGTTCAAATGCTGAACATTATATCGCTATGGCTCAAAATCTGTATTTGTGTTGAATAGGTTTTATCTCCGGGTTCATTCAGACTGGGCCAAGTCTCAATTAGCCTCAAGCAGTTCGAACTAATCTCTCCGAGAATGGGATGTCGTTACAAGTTCAGTATTGAGAAAGTACCTGGAACCATTCAGTTGGCACCTGGAGACGAGAATCTGAGTCTCATTGCTGGAATTGAACAGATTATTACACTCGCTCTCTTTACTGGAAGCAATCAAATTGATTATGTGAGTACATTTCATGTATACCATTTAATATCAAGAACTCAAGTCAAGACGAATTCTCGAATTCTGTTTGTTTTCAGGGAATGGTTTTGAGCGTCAGAGCGTCCCTCGGTCTGCAAGTCCGATTATATGAAAATTCACCGCTCTGCTCTGAAGTTGCGATAGAGCTTCCGGTCACCAAATCCTTTTGCTCCACTCAAATTCAGTTACGGGTAAAAGCTGAGCTTGGGCCACAGAAAGACAATTCCGTGATTGAGCATAAGGTGAGGCATCCGTAGACTATAGCTAACTACATTATTATCTGTAAGCAATTACCATTAAATCTTCACTAGTGCGCAATTTGATCTGTAATGGCCGTTTGCGGAAAGCTGTTCCCAGTGTAATGCGCATGACTTCCATGATTTTACTCGAAATTCTGTATTTCAAAACGATGAGCATGATTTTGTTGGGGTGGCATTTTTCGGTGCCATGAAAAAATAGAATATGCCATAAAAAAGAAGACTTTAGCAATAGGAAATTGAATGCTGGAATAAGTATAATTGGTGTATAATTCCAAATGTTAGGTTAGTTGTTGGTCATTTGGGTATTTCAAAAATCTAACCTAACCTGTAGAACGGATCAATCTCGTCCGCTAACGTATATTTCCCTTTTGCGAAATGTTCACCAAATACAATTAGCACCAAAGCCGACGGTGTATGAGTATTCTGTAGAATCTGAGACCGGAACACGCGGCAGAAACAACTGATGTGGTTAGTTTCCATAATAACAAAGTGATTGCTCTGTAATTCGGCACAGTGTCTGAGGCATCAAAAAACTGAGTTGAGATAATTGGTGTAGTGGGAAGACGCGGGCTGTGTTGGATTTGGTGTGGTTTTTGGAGTCTCCAGCGGCGTCGAGGCAACTCCTGCCGAGTGAGGCCTGTGGGAATGAGAGCATGGAATCATGATCATCTGATCATTTCTCTGACACCCGGGGAACCTGTCAATGTACAAGAGATCTTCATCCAACATCCTGCCTTGTCTGTCACTCTTCGCTACCCTACGCTATTTCTTCATTACAGACTCAGGTCTAGTCCGAGCCACGCACGAATGACTCCTATTAGCCCCTAATGCAGTAATACCGAAGAGAAGATTGAACAGCGACCTAATATCCCGCGCTATCCCTACGTACTTCCGAGCACTACTTTCCAATTTTCAATATTGATGATATACCTCATTTTTTCCTGACAACTACGAAAAAGCACAGAATGCAAAATGCAAACGCCTGTGCAACTTTGTAGAGTTAAATACAAGACGAATAAGTTTAATAAATTTTGCGGTGATCAGTTAAAAGAATATTGTAAAAATTATTTAGTACTATTGACGTATGCGATCTCTCGCGTTTAGCGACTCATGTGGCTTGGCTTTAAGTTAGATTATAAATGTCAGCATATGTTATCTAAAGTTCGGTTACATCTAGCTCAGCTAGGAATTAAGTGGTGAAACGAGCATTCAATAAAGAAGTAAATCACCAATCTCGTTGTAAATAGAGATACTTATGCTTGGAAAGGACGTGGACACGGAAACGGAAAGGACGAGTAGTTCCAGCTTCCAGACCTGTCAATCACTCAAGCCTACCCCCGGAAATCTATCATGTATAATTCATGGTGCATCAAATCCATTTCCGTAGAACATGGTTCTCTCAGCCGTCACAAAACAATGGATCTGTCTCAGACACCGTGGTTCATGATTCATTCGGAGTAAATTACTGTTCATGCAATATTAACCTGAGTGGATGTTACGGAAAATATAGCTACCAATTTCCACCAACTGAATAAAACTAAGTAATATAATCATGTTTAGCCAAACTTAAGCTCGTCGGATATGCAATAGATGATTGCAAAGCTAGGACGTGCTGCGAGACGCGATTTTCCTTCACGTCAAAAAATTGAACCATCAGTGGAATTAGTATCAGTAGTAAATACCATGTCCAAAATTAAAATTAAGCCATGAACACAAGGATATTATGCAGCTAAAATCTTCACCCGTGCTCATTGTGTAAAAGAACCGTAGGCCAAAAGTGCCCTGCTGCGTGAGTCCGACTCGTTGCACATAAAATGGTTCCGAATTTGCATGCAGGGCTCAAGCTAATTAAAAGCGTATTGTTGGCGATTGCGGGCTAGGTACCCCGCAGTGACCTTTGGCGCCGTCTATCCAGGTGTTGGATATTGACGCTTTTCTCCGAAGACACAGAAATTCACATTCAGATTCATGATGCTGGACTTGTGTTAAGTTAATCGTTCTCTACATACACGCTTGTGCAATACTCATGTTAACCTTTTCTTATAATGCCCTTCAATTAGGAACCAATTTGCAGTTCACGAGTACTTTGCATTCTACACAGATTACTTCTTTGATTGCGATAAACAACTAAGCCAGAATATCGGATAATACAATTGTTGGTAATTTACAATATTCGATCTTACTTGTGCGAAAATTTGTTTCGACGTAGAACTTGGCTTATACGTAAGTAAATACGCAGTTCTAGACTCCAGATTTTCCAGTGAAGGAATACGATTGACAATTGCAGGGAGAGCCGGGTGGCATCGGGTCATTTCCGTAATATCTTCGTAGCGACGGAAAGTCAGTAAGCCGATGGGTTTTGCATGTAAGTCCGAAACTCGGAATTGTCATCTCCCCCTCCCTGTAATAATGCCATTTTATTGAGAACAACGTCTGGTTGGAACGTGGTCCGACTGGTTATTGTTTTATTACTGCCCGCACTACCCGTGACCTGCCCTGGACCTCATTCAAGTGGATTATGAAATGCCGTCCGATGCTGAAACCCTATTCTCCGAGACACACGTCTGCAAATAAGACGAAATATGAAATAGCGAAACATTTCAAACATAAACACATTTCGGGTTAAATATTTATACCCAAGTAAAAAACTTCATTGCAATACAAGGTTGTATTTAAGTACTATCGTATATTTCGTTTCGTCAACATCAGACCTTTCCGTTTCTGGCCGTTTCGCCATTCTAAATTTTGCCTCATTCTAGATTTCAATGTTAAGACATTGATTACAAGATGTTTTACAGTCGATTTAGATTAGGATACCCAAACGTTTTAATATGGTTGCATTTGCGGTAGTAGTTTAGAGTCGATCCCTGTTTTTCGCTGCTTCCTCTTTCGCGGAATTATGGAATGGTCAAAACTCGACTGTGGGCCATATTGTGTATGCATTAGAAAAGTATATATCATTCCATTTCTTCACGAGTTTCAAGCCTAATTGACAATATGCACTGAGGCAAAGTGTAAAACACGGGTTCTTTTATGGCAATTCAAGATAAGAATAAGCCTCACAGGATTGCATTCGTCCGACCGTATTGTTTAGATGTGCAGAGGGTGTAGCATTGCATATCATTATCATGGTTTTAGGAAAAGGACACTTGAATTGAGTTTCTACTCTGCAGGAAGATCAATATCTCGGATGCGTTTTAGCCGAATCTAAGCGTCGCGTTGAGGTACGGGCAGTGATTGTTTACAATGCTGAGTATGATTACATACTCATGAATACATTTTTCGAAAGCTTGGAAACAATACAAACGTCCAGATCATGCAAACAATGCTTGAACGGACTTTCCAATACAGTTCAATTAAATTCCGTTATTTTTCAATACCGTACCGTTCTTCCGAATTATGTTTGGTTTTTGGCCGTGCACATCCGGCGGAGTTCCGGGTGAGGCAGGAATAATGGGAGTTTTTGTGTTGCCTCCGTGTCAGGAGTCACCTGGAACCGTTCGCATGGCCTCTACTTCAATGGAAATACATTTCTACAGGGTTACACGGAGTATAGCCAGAGAGTGAAATTCGATGTAATAAAGCAGAGGGAGTTGATTTGGTTCCTTATTTCGCCCTATTCCTTCCTTCGTTCTGGTTCCAATTCCAATTAAAATGGGCCGGTCCGCTCGATAAAACTCACTCACGCCAATTTACGACTATTGACTCCTTCCCTGCTTACAACTGCTTCCATTATCAAACGCCTACACCCGCCCCATACCTAAAAACTCACCTTTCTCTGCCCCAGTATGCGGCGTTCATGGGAAGTACGGGAACACGAATCGGGCCGAGTTTCCATTTCCATTATGGAATTATTTTGATTTTCTTGCACAGCCAGGCATATGCACCATAATTTTGAGCCTTATTTCAAACAACATCGTTTTTCTATATACTAGATATTTCAATAGTCTGTGAATATATGCACTTGTCCTTTCGTAGATGTATTTTGATTACCGAATAAGAATATACGCGGATTCCATTAGCTAAATAGCGTTGACACTCGATAATTTTTGCTTAACTAAACCCACAAGCCAAGCAGTTAGGGCTTCAAAGTTGAATTTAAGTAAAATGACTTCCTTGTAACTAACTCGGCGTAGTTGATGATGCTTGAGGGTAATTTATGATTTCCCGACAAGTTGCAATCAAGTAGAAGCCACAAGAGTAAGCAAACAATTTCCACGCTCCGTTGAATCCACGCACGCGAATTCCTCGAGACGAAACCTGTGAAACAAGCAGCCCCCGTGCGAAAACTTTTAAACCAAAAACGCCCATGTACTTCAGGTCTTGTGAATTGTTTTGGTCTGGTTTAGAGGTAATTAAAATAATTATGTGCATGTTGTTTAAATGGTGAATGGCCATTCCATGACTGGGCATGATAGACAAATGAACGAAAAAAAAATCAAGTCAACGAAACTGAAATCAAAATAAAACAATAGAGTTCAGATTCAGACTTTTTCTCATTTGGGTCCAGTGAATCGTTGTATTATAATGTGCATAGCATTAGTTTATGCTACATTTTACGTTACGACTTGTAATTCCCATTTAATTCACAACTTGAATTGAAATCCTAAACTCATTATCTCGTCCCAACCCTTTCACATGCTCTGACGAGAATGTTAACCGTTTTATACTATTGTTTGAATACTTTGGATTCAGTATTTGGATGAGCTACGAGGGTCCGAGTGGGCATTTCACATAAATAACTTTAGAAATCTCATTACGGCAGCTTTGCGCCAGAATTTCTCGTAGTTGGACAAGCAATGAAGCAATGAAAGCACTGACAAGCAATGAAACGCACTGACATAAATGCAGCCCATTCTTGAAAGATTATCCAATGCATTAGACGAAATATATTAATCTCGTTTGATGCACGATAGATACTCCCCCATGCGCAATATATAAAAGCAGTCAAACCGTCAATGTGTAGGACAGACGTACAGACCGACAAGAATTATATTGGGCCGACAAAGAGACAAAGCATGACATAAGTCCGTTCTGAACTAACATGAAATTCCTTTCACATTCAACATTTACATTTGCATACCGAATAGTTTCATACAGTATTTGCCTCGTAGCTTTGAATTTGTCTTGTCTGACTGTTACACTGCATTGCGTAATGGACAATCTATTCCACGCTCGGACAATGCATTTAGTTAGATTTGTACCTTACGTTGTGCTTTATAAATGCACGAAGAAATCCCCTTAGGACTTGTTTCTTGTGTGGTTTTACATTTACTGATCCGGAATGGAAGAGTTGAGTAGGTTGGAAGTTGGATTGTAAATTGTAATGTAAGAAGAAAATAAAAATGAATTTAGAGACTTTTGGGCATCATCTCGTCTTGGAGCGTATTAACGTTCTTTCCCATTGTTGTGCCCCTTCCCAGACAAGATACAAAAGTATTTAAGTAGTGTAATGGATTTTCTGTTTCACAGTCCATATGCCTTAAACTCCGATGAAAAAAAGTTTTACAAAGTTTTTTTTCCCTATCTCTGGCTCGTAGTCTACAGTCAGTCAGTTCTATTTTCTATTTTCGTTTCTTTTTTAGTTGTGGATCTTAAGAATTTAGTATTTGAAGCTCTTATGTGTCGTGGACACTGAAGAACAATGAAGATGAGTTTTCATGTGTTCAATGTAAGGTCGAATGCATAGCGTAGAAAACAAAACGTTTGTGAATGTAGTATTGTGTAGATATTAACGCTGAATTGACCACGTATTGAACAAGTGAATTGTATATTAAATGCACATGTATCTGCCAGTGAATTCAAATTGATAGCACACGCATTAATTTTCAGTGTATAGTGGGCTAAGTCAGGCATATTTGAGACAATTTAAATCATTTCTTTGGATAAAAATAAACGTCATTAGTTTTCATAGCGCTAATGTTGTGGGAGGCCAGAAATGTTATCGGACACGTATCAACATTTTTGCTTGCCTTTCAGTTTGTTTTAAACGAGGTTAGGTTAGCTATTTATGCGTTATTACAAGATCTTAAGCTTCGGGTCCAATACGCCGTCGGTATTTGGCTGTTGAAATTTTGCTTCACAAATTGATGTAGAATTGTCCTATGCACCTTCTGGCAGCTCAGAAACCTAATCCGAAAAGTGGCTACCCATCTATCTGAACCTGAAATTGTGTAAGGATAAAGGCGTCGACAGACATGAGCGGGTGAAGTTTTTTGAGGTAATGGCAGGGCTATGATGATGAATCAAGGGAAGAAGGTATTCAACTTGGACGTTTCTCGTCTGTCCGACAGATTTTCCTTTTGCCTCTTCAGCTCTTTTCACTGCTTCTTCTTCTCCTGGCACAAGAAAAGACGAGCTGTCATACTTCAAAGATTAACGCAAGGCCAGAATTAACCTTTGACTTTCTTCCAACCAACCATCCAAGGCATCTCCAAACTGGCCAACTGGTTTCGTTGGTATTTATATACCCTATGATCCCGGGATCGCACAATTTTTACCTGAGTGACTGGCTATAATAGAAGCACTCTGATAATATGTAATGAAAAAAGAATGCGATCCAGAGATTATATTTTTAAAGGTATCCCTTTTTGTTCAAGGAATTCTTTATGGGCTTGAGTTCAGAGCCTAACAAGCCGCTTCTTCTAAAAAATATGCAAATCAAATGGGATTTCATTCCATTTCATTGACTCACAAAGTAATACAAGATACAACATCTTGTAGATATATGGTAATATGATGCATCTCGAATTCGGCTCTATTCAAAACACTTCGAAACTCTGACGGGATCCAATATACATTTTTCGATCTACTATCTACGTTGGATATCTATGATAATTTTGTGTACCCGAGTTAAGTTAAATACTTCAATTGCAAAGGTTAACTGAAATACAAATCCTAGCGTTTTAAATTAAACAATGAGGAAGAAGTGTATCTGTATGGTTTGAAATTACTAGAATTAGACAATGCATTAAATTATACTCTTAAATGCAGAGATATTGCTAGATGAATGATACCTTGGGTGGTTTGCTTTGTGATTGACCGTGGGTAATTTATCCACATAAGTATTATACATTTACATATACTTAATTGTATTATCATCTTGGCCGACATACACTATTGCAATTACAGCGTTTACTTTAGAGCTAGAATATGTGTTCTATCATGTGGTGGCGTATTTTCACTGATTGTACAGCATGGAGAGTACAGCAAGAATTTCCAAACGCCCTCCAAAGGAATCTAGCATTTCCTTGTTCACCCAAATTTATCTCAGTCTTCAATAAATCGGATTCTTCTTTATTGGAATATTCAAAGTACCTTTTTATCCGACAGACGGCAATTCCTTCCAAATATTTCATGTATGTCATAGAAGTGTTCTTTGGTCCTAACAATCTTTCAATATTCGGTTGTGCTTCACGAGCTAATTTGAGGGAGTTCTTGTATCTTCCTTGTTTTAATAAATTTTTACACACCACTGTAGAGAAGGCACTATAACTTTGTACAAGTTTATCGTCCTGAAGTGAATATCTGATGAGTGAAACGGCGTGTTGAAGCAGCGGTTTTTCTAAATTCGTGTGACTTTGTGGACGTATGAATTGTATCATTAAACCCAAACCGTCTACCAAAGCATCTTCTGCACTGATATGGAGTCTGATAACCGTGTGCACAAGCTTATGAATATTGATAATTCTAGCTCTAACGCTAATCATTGAATACGTTATATAGCTCCAAACACCTGATCTTCCGAGCTCACTTTCTGTAGAAGTTCCACGACTTAGAATTCGTCGTCTGCTGCAAGCGGTGGTGGGCTACCATTCATAAACAGCCTAACAATAATGTCATTCGATTCAAATAGTGAAATAAGGCACATTATCCTCTATGCAATAATTCCGAATTTTTTAGTCTTTATATTATTCATTGTCAACGACCAATTGGTAAAAACTGTTTTCTCGTGATCGCTGATATATTCATTTTTGTAAACCAAGATTTCACTACCCTGATTCTTGAATAATTCCAAATACGTATTGATTGGGCTTGGATGTACACTCAATTCTACTTGAATATAAGCCGCGGGCTGTTGTTGTGCTAATGGAAGGCAGTGTAGCATTTTGACAAACTCTTGAATTTCTTAATCTTTAAAATATGATGGATCTTGTTTAGTGTGTTTTGGTTGCAATTTGAACTACATTGAAATCTTCAACGTTGTCGAATATTATCAGCCACTTTCCACTTCCGGTTGAAAATTTGTCGTAGATGATTTAAACCAACTCGTCATTCCTTTTGCTCTTTGCTGTCTCTTCTAGTATATTAAAATATTCCTTGAGTAATCGAATAAACGAGCTTCGAAATGATTCACTAGTCGCTCCATTGATCCAGATGACATTTCTGGAATGAAATTCCTGATAATTCCAGGCGTATTTCCTTGCCAGCTCTCTTTATCCGATCCCAGCGAGACCAGCAATTGTAGAAACTTGATTGATAATAGTTGGCATATACCTGTGTTTCTAGTAAGGAGTTTATGAAGCCTGGCTAGTTCAGATAGGCGTCCCGTGAAGGCTTTAACTGGAAATTCTACCTCAAAAATAGGAGATATATGTCGTTTTTGCAAGATAAGCTTACCACTGCTGGCACTTATGACTGTTATTAGTAGACTAGCCTTTGCAGCCATAGGAATGGCTCGTCGCGTTGTCGCGTGTAGTTGTTTACAGCTTATATGTTTACTTCTTAAATATATTTTTAAAAAATTGAATTCCAATTTTGAATTCGTGGTGTGTAATTGTTGGTATGTCAACGTGCCGATGTGCACTACTGTGTT
>JAQFYT010002453.1:0-12870 GCA_034694925.1 Ceratophysella denticulata | reverse complement strand
GTTTTCATTGGCTTCAACTTGAGATCCCAATGCAAAGTCATGGATGCTGACAAAAAGGGTGAGACTACTGGAGCCGCTTTCAACCCTGCGGTCTCAGCAGAGGGACGGATGTAAGAATCGGAATACGACCCACAAATGCTTTGGAGTTTGTCAAGAAGTACACATTTGAAAATACGCCGATTCCTCAAATACCATGAATAAAAATACTTTGCTCCTTTTACTTACACAGTATCAAGTACATAAGCTACTATCTGTATTTATCCAAAGTTCAAATGAGAAATAAATGGCTTAAGCATATTATAATTCAACTATCGGCTAAAATATGAATACGCATCAATGGAGACGAATTATACTTTTATAATTATTAAGCTTTCTTAATTGTGACGCAAATGCATTTGAAGTAAAAGCACACGTTCACAGAATTGTGAACCCAGAAACGCGCTCCAAGTGGTTCAATAGTCTGAATTACGATTGAACCCCAGTTTCCAGAGATGTGGATGTCGTGGTTGGTGGGTGAAATTTGGAATTGTACTACCCATGTGCTCTGTGCTACTTTATTGCGATTCGGAATAAACGAGAATGAGCGTAGATTGCAAATGAGCTCCTCGGCCGACGTCGAGAATAAAATAATGGAAATGATACACATTTATGGAAGGCCGGGTATTTCGGGAGACTCGATAAACGGGAACGAAAGTTATTGAACCGATAAATAGATTATATGCATTACGAGTACAATTAGCGACTACGGTCGACAAATTCCAAGGTATCCCGAAGAATCTATGCGAAGTAGAATTTGTGGGCAATTCGCTTATGGCAAGAATCAGGGGGAATAGGTTACCTAGGGAGCACGACTACGGGATATCAACAAATAGCAATTTCATTTTCGAACTTGTGAATTTTACTATCATTAGTTACTTTTTTTTGATTTACGCACTTTGAGTTTAAATTTTAATCACGACGGATGGATCGAATTACGGGATTTCAAACTCGAGCATTCATTTGAAGTGGACAAACTGGTTGCGGTGACTCGTGACCACGATAAAATCTCAATTATTCAGATCTGCACGTAGGTGGACATCCAAAACCTTCCCGACCAGGAGCAAAAATGGCCAGCACTCCACCGCCCGAAAATGCTCCTCCGCCCGGATACGGTGCTCCTCCAGCTGGATACTGTGCTCCTCCACCTGGATACGGTGCTCCTCAGCCTGGATACGGTGCTCCTCCTCCTGGATACCGTGCTCCTCCTCCTGGATACCGTGCTCCTCCTCCTGGATATGGTGCTCCTCCAGCTGGATACGGTGGTGTTCCTCAGCCTGGATACGGTGGTGCTCCTCGGCCTGGATACGGTACTCCACCCGCACCCGGTCAGGTTCCAACATGGGCTGGCACCAAGAAAAAGACGAACTGTGGTAATGTTACTGGTCACGTCATGTGTGTGTCTATTACGGACATTGTGGTAAGTTGAACAGATACATTACATCGTACACTACATATACATATGTCAGGTTACACATTGACGAATCCTTTCAAATAGTTAATACTGATATTCCGTTTTTAGTATTCGAGCATCAGTAGTCTTAGCTGGACTGTCACGTTGCTAAGAACTAAGGCGAAGACGCCGTTTATCTTTACCTCTCCCGTTAAAGGTGAGGCTCTCTCTTTAAAAATTGAATATCAAGAATAATTTACTCTCATATCAGTGTGTTTTTCTTTCAACAGATGAGTACGCACTTCCACTAATCGGTGCACACACCCTTGGGCTTGTCACCGCCATTACTTGTCTGGTCCTTGTAAGTTCAAGATTTGGAATATGTCATAAAAATAAACCCCAATTCAAAATCACATTTGTATATGGAATAGTCGATCAATGCTTGATTAATATTAAATCCGATTATTGTGCTGTCCTAATTAGGGTTTGAAATTGAAGAATTGGAACAAATTAATGTTTGGTCTCTGTTTGTTTTGGATAATTTTGGATATTCTCCGACTGGTGGGCGAAACAATTGCTATGGTACTCATCTGCATACAAATCGCCGAGTAATGAAAATGAATAATAGATTATACATAATGTATGTGTGGTAATATTGTAGGGTGACGCATGTTGTAATATTTTTCTTTACCAGCGCATAATGATCCGAGTTAGAGTGGATAAAACATTCAAATATGTAAGGTCAATCTTCTCAAAATGAGGCAATGATTGATTACATATTTTTTACCGAGCGATAAATTATATGTAGAATATATATTTCGTGGTTTGGTATACCAATTCGGAATAGTGGCGACTGCGACTACACATGCGGCGTTACCGTGCTGGATTGAAATACTAAAGCGCCAACCACACCGGAGTCGCCGCCAGTTTGTCTGAAGACAGAATGGCGCCGACTATTTGTCGCACGACTAATGGTGCGGGACTAGGCCACACCAAAATTTTGGTCCGATAGAATGGCGCGGCTAAGCCATTCTGTCGACAGACAGATTGGCGCCGACTATTTAGCGCAGCCTAGGTCACACCGAAACTTTTTTCCTGCGCCTGTTTATCTGCAGAAGAGCCTCCCAATGCAAAGTGCATGGTGCATGTGTGAAGAACAGGCCTGCGCCACTCGGCGCAAGGTAAGCCACACCGCAATTTTTTTCCAGTCGGGAGTACATGTAAAAAACACAAGGCAGCCTGCTTTTCACACCCCAAAGTTGGATTTTTTTAACGTCAAAAATTCTGGTCGGCGCCAGCCGTGTCAGTCATGTCAGCACAAGTGGCCTCCCAAAGATGTCATTTTCTTTTCGACCAAGGAGTGAGGGTCAGTCCATCTGGTACTATACCGTCGTCACGAAAAGTGCCAAGTAGACCTTCTGGCCTTAAATCGACATCAACCTAGCATTATTTAGGCGTATACCCCAGTTCATGGTGAAGGGTATTGAACTCCGGTATCGAAATCATGCTGACCATGCTCCTGGTATTTATAGTAAGAATTATGCAACATCCGTCAGCCTATACATAGAATACCGTAGAATTTTCCCTATTATTAAAAATCATTACTAATTGAATTATTATTTTTAATACAATTTCAGATTCTCCAATTCGGGAAAGGGCGACTCAGCAGCGACATATGAAGCGGCTGCTGTCATGCGCTACATGGTTATTATTGTACAATATATTTATATTCTCATCCTGTTAAGCCATGTCATTGTTATCATTGGTATGAACATGAAATCCTTGTGCAAAGCCATGGATGCTGACAAGAAGGGCGAGAATACTGGAGCCAATTTCGACCCTGCGGTCACAGCAGAGGGAGGCATGTAAGAATCCGAATATGACCCACAAACACTTTGGATTTTGGATCGTTTGTCAAGAAATACACATTTGAAAATAAGCCCATTCCTGAAATACCGTTAATCAAAATACTTGCTCCTATGATCTACATTTTTTATTTACGCAGTATTTAAGTACATGGACTTATCCAAGATTCAAATGAGAAATAAATGTCGTAAGCTTATTATAATTCAATTGTCTAAAATATAAATAAATCAATTCCTAGAGGTATTTCGAAGAATCTACGCGACGAAGCATGTATGTAATAGGTAACCCAGGTAGACTTCGGGCTATCAACAAATCACGACATTTTTGAAGTTGTGAATTTTGATGTCATTGTCACTTTTTATATTTATATACACTTTGAGTTTAAGTTTTAATCATGACGGATTGATAGATTTACGGGATGTCAACTTCGAGCGTTCGTTTTAAGTGGACAAACTTGTTGCGACTCGTGACCACGATTTGACCTCGAATATTGAGATCTGCTTGTAGGTAGGCATCGCCAAATCGTTTCTGACCACGAGCAAAAATGGCCAGTATTCCAACGCCCGGATACGATACTCTTCCACCTGGAAACGCTTCTTCACCGGAAAACGGTGCTCCACCAGGAGACGATCCATCGCATCCATCTGTAGACTGGTCCACTCAATGAAATGTCACCACAACGACCCAAAGCCAAATCGAGGTTCGCTGATGTGACTTCTGATCCCTTGCGTGTATTCATTTCGGACATAGGGGTCGAATAGACAGGGTCGACATAGAAAATAGAATCTGCCATGAAAAAGACGACTTGTGCAATAAGTCTACATGGCAGTAAATTTGATTTTAGTCATGTTAGGTTAAGTTAAAACGTTGGCGGACGAGATTGATCCGTTCTACAGGTTAGGTTAGATTTATGAAATACCCAAATGACCAACAATAACTAACCTAACCTTTGGAATTATAGACCAATTTTACTTATTGCAGCATTCCATTTCCATTTGTAAAAGTCTTATTTTTATGGCATATTCTATTTTTTCACGGCATCGAAAAATGCCACCCTTCTTGTACAACCTACCACCTACGTGCTCTGTGTTACTTTCTTTTCAGTTTGGAATAAACGAGGAAATGCTTCACTAAATTTCCTAATAAGAATAAGAATAAGAATATAAAAAAGAAGACTTACGAGACTCTCGATGCTGCCGAGTTTTCCGACTGATTTTACAGAGGATCATGACGTAGGTGAAGAGGACGATGACGAGCGGAACGAAGTACATGAACGAGACGGAGAATAGATTGTAAATGAGCTCTTCAGCCGGCGTTGAGAAAAAATTCATGGAAATACACTGATGGAAGGACGGGTACTTTGGGTGACTCTCTACACGGAAGATCAGGAGCTGCAAAAAATCAAATAAAGTTCAATTTACTAAACGATGAGTCACGGAACAATTCATTTTTAGACCAACTTTCACTTTCTGGTGAAAGCAAATTTGAAATAAAGAAGTACCGGGTTCATATGCTGTCTATAAGATTTTCAGAGCAGTCTATATAACAATGGTTAGGTTAGGTAATCCAATCTTACCAATCTATGTACACAGCTCTGAAAGTACGATAGACGAAATATGCAACCAAGCCACGACGAATGAAAATACTTTTTTTTCCACAAACTATCACGTTTCTTTCGGTGAAAGCAAATTTAAAAAAGGAGAAAGCATGGTGCAATCGCGGAAAAACACATATAAATATGTCTGGACCTTTGTCCATTAAAACACAAAAGTCGAGTTTTGCGGAAAGCAAAGGTATTCAGAGCCTGTATGTAGTCTAAGAAATCTTTTGAATAATGGGGTGATTAATGTGAAATGATCTATGAAACGGAAAGTTTGTTCATCGAGTGCTTGGAAGAAAGTTGACTTTCTTCTGTCATAGCCATATCCAGTGGTGTACCTTAGTCTTGCGCGTTTTTATAAGCTTTGTGGCGTTTTCTGCATGCATAGTTGATCTATGTATATATTCTTGCAGTCTGAACGTGATTTACCTTGGAACTTAACGTTAGATTGTTCTCCAAATTATGGAATTACCTATCGTTATTAATTGTAATTCTCAATGCCTATAGAAATTGTACGGCGTCCAGCTTGAATAAATATAGTTATTACCGACCCTGTTCTGTTCTACTGTTTACTATTTGCATTGGACATTGACGCTCGACCAAGCATGAACGAAGATATTAAAGCATATGTGGTTTGAAAATTGAAATTGAAAAGAAACAAATTCCAAGTATTTTGAAGCTTCTAGGCTTTGTTTTTATATAAATCAATTTATTTCCCAGACAGGAAATGAAATTGGAAGTTGAGACAGGCGTCAGAAGTGTAATGGAAGGTTCATAAAAAGGACCGTCTTAAACATATATGTATTGCTGTCCTACATGGTATGTACCGATATTTTATACACAAATTGTGAATAAGCAATTTTTGGGTATCAAATGCTTTCAGACAGGCACAGTCAACATAGCTCTGTCTACAAACCCATTCTGTTCTCTATACATGATGTCCAATGTAAACTGACTTGGTTACGGATGGACCCATTAGTTTAATTAAATTTTCCAATAAGTCTAGAAGCATTGTGGTTTGGGCCTGAGATATCGTAATATATCTTCCTTCGGAGAAAGTCGGTGAAAGTCAAATAACGTCTTTCAAGAGAGCATTTTTCTGGAGACGTGCCTCCGTATTTACAAGACGTTTTTCGGGTTGACTGATCAAGGGACAATAAAGTCTTAATTTGAACCAGACACAGATGCCACAAAGGGATATATAGCTTGTAGTCCTTTATCTTAAGGCTATTCTCAAGTTTGAATTTTGACGGTATTTGCCTTCTAGAACCATGTTTTGACTTTGACTAAGAATACAAAAAATGCGTTAAAATTCAAAACAAGAATATCCTTAAGATTAGTATTTTCGGCGTATGAATCTATTCCAGACAAAGCAAAACGGTACAAGGAAACCCCTATGGATCCTGCTATTAAACACGTATTGTATAAGATATAAGAAATTCCGTGGGCTTTGAGTCCATGTGTTTAAATGAAATTCTATAATCCAGGGCAAACTAAGAGAATCATATTTAATTAGATTCAAGCTTTGACTAGCGACTAGCCTACTCGCCGACACACAGAATATTGAATTCCTGAGATGATTCCAGATAACAGCTGGTGAGGTCGGTCGTCGACAGACGTTCATGTGTTATTTACGTACAGAATCTGCATATAGGTACCTTATGGATACAGTATGGGAACTAGGGACATAACTAATTAATTTGAGGTTGGAACACGGAAATTCGGTCTATCTAGTCTTTGATTACATGGATACCTACATTTAGTGCGTCAGAAGCCTGTGGGTTCTGGTTGGGTCTAATTTTCTGAATATTTTGGAATTATCTCGGCGATGAACTACGAAACCATTTACAAAGAATGATTAATTATTACAGTGACTAATTTTTATTTTTGAAATGTAGGTTTTTAGCAGGTAAAAATGTTTCTGAAAAAAATCCAAGATTTACGTTGCAAAATAAACTAGCTTTTCATAAAAAATTTAACGATCCGCAGATCACCCAGGATAACCCTATAAAAAGCAAACACATAAACAGTAAAGTCCTAAATGCATGAGGTACATTTTGAACTGAATCATCTCATCGGCTAATGCCTAATGCCAAATATAATTTGCACTGAAATTTGTCCATTTCCAACTTTCGCCACATGCACTAACCTCAGCAAAAAGCTACAAAACAAACAAAAGTTTATAATCCCAAAACCTTGATTACTTGGAAAACCCTCGTTTTCACCCTCTCACACTAAATGTAATGTGAACCCATTAAAGTTTAACCACACGGAAGTGTGATTTAGACTCTATTTCGTGCATAGACTGAACGAGCAAATGTATATTCTCAGTCAACCAGGCCAAGCAAAGTTTCAAAATTGTGCTGTGTATACCTTATTGTGTGCCAAGTTCCTAATGATAAGGTATATAGCTTCGAAGCAATTTAGGCCAGAAGCTATCGTGTTAGAATGCAGAATTATAATTTTAATCCAGAAGGGTCTACCGGTTTGACCCTGGCTGTCCGCCCGTCTGTCTGTCGCTGTTATGAATACGTTTTACATCCGGCAACTTCCGGGTTAAGCTTATAAATCGTCTTACACTGTAAACAATGCAACCTATACCTACCACACATTAGATATTTTATCATACCATCTGGTCCCAAACTGCTGTAAAGCAGGTTATTTGACTATCCATTCGATTTCAATATGCGTAGCTACATATGGGGCTTTTGTTTAGATACTATGTAGCAGCCATTCTTCTATAAATCCGTGTATCTGAATCTCTGCATACAAATTGCCTACTTTCACTGAAGAGAAGAAAACGAGACTTTTTTTTGTACAGTAAGAATATGGAAATGTTGCCTTGCCTTACTTAAATCAGGGATTCATGTTAGTACTGTGTTAACCTCTGTCTCGATCCTAATGTGAAAATTATCCTCTTTCACGAACAAAATAAATCAGCAATAAATTCCAATTCAACGTCGATTGAGAATTTTAATTAAAATATAGATTTAAATTGATGATATAAATCAAGGTTTCCTGTTTTGCAGAGAAAGCGAATCCAAACTGGAGCCATATTGGTATAAATTAAATTTCTACTAGGTCTCTCCTGTTTTGTGGTTGTCGTTTAGCAATGGAAGCACGAGGATATGAGGCCATAAAGCCCTTCTCATAGGTATATTGCATTTTGGCGGCAGGTATGTCGAGTAATGCAAGCTAATTGGCAAAACCAAGTTTATTTGGCTTTCATTCTACAGGTTCAAATAATCTTGGGCAAAACATGTTACAGGTATGGTACAGGTATATTATATTAAAATAACACAACCGCCAATATTCAAAACATGAGTGTAGCTTTAAATAGCGGCGGTTTCTAGACATACCTACAACATAATATTGGCGCTGGGCGACGGTGGTATGCCGGAAATATAGCCGTTTTCAATAACATTTTTGTTTATGTCTATTTGCCTAAGATGGATCAACCCCATTTTGCAGCATGTTATTACAGCAGGCTGCCGCTGTCTGGTCTGGCTCTAGTCTGGTTCATTCCTTTTGGTTTAATATGCTGAAGAAAGGTGCAATTTAGAGCCATTTTGAAGCATTGAATAGATCCATCAGTTGGTTGACATGGAATTTGGAACACGGTTATCTTGTGTAGTACTACATTACATAGATAGGGTTTGTATATCCTAGGCAGAACAGGTGGGAGCGGGTACCCAGAGGGTGCATAATGGATGAGTCGGTACACGGGGTGGGTTTTACTGCTGCGGTGTGCCACATGCCCATTTTGAAGAAGGTAAGACCTCAATTCCAATCTAACAACAACAGAAGGAAAAACGGATTCCAATACTATTATGGTCCAAACCGAGGAGTCCTGACACACTGAATCGATACTAATCACTTGGTAGTGGCGACGCGACGTTCCGTGAAGTCCGACGTTTCGTACAAGCAACAATTTCGTTTTTCAATGGTTTGACAAAATTGCGACCGTTGATATACACGATTGGTTCTATGTTGATTCAAAAGTGATTGCGTAGATTTCTAATGACATATCAAACGTTTAATTTCACGGACAACTACGAACGGTAGAGTCTTTACCAAGATTTTTTGATGGGTGAGCTATCTAGCTAGCTGTACTGGCTCAAATAATCTTGGTCATTACCCCAGACCATATATATATATTATATATATTAATTCCTTTATTCAGGCTTCCACTTGAGAACATGTAGGTACAGATGCGACCCCAGACCATGTTTTTCACATCAGCTAACTCTACCGAGAAACCGTCAAAATTCAAGACTTGAAAATAACCTTTAGGACTGTATTAGGAACCTGTTATTATTTAAATTACTAAATATATATATAATTTAATTTATAAAAAATTGAACGGCAGAAATGTCGAAGGAAAAACGTCCGTAAACCGAAATTCCCAGTCGAAAGGTAAACGTGAGAACCGCCCCTCCCGCTGACTCCACGCACAATGCCAAAAAAGGAGAAAACTCAACTTTTTAATCAAATCTTTAACTACGTCTATACCCTGTACGGAAATTGAGGCTATAAACTTTTCACCGTAGTTCTACGAACTAGGGTTCTCCCAAGTATTCTCTGCATTTACACAACTTTGACAAAGATATGCAGAAGAGAGTGGGTCAGATTGAATACACAAGATATTTCAATTTTCATCATATGCCAATACTGTACCCCCAGAAAAAAGAAAGTACCAGGCTGGGAAAGCGCGATATCCCCAAAGTTTTCTGACTGCCTGGCATAGCAAAAAATATGATTTACCGAGATGAAATTGAAAGCAGCACCGTTGGTTTAGAAAATTAAACGCGTAGAGTCTGTGGAGACTCGAGACGCCTCTAGACATCCAGGGTTGTGTGTGTTTGGGGCTAATGGCAGTTTTAGAATATTTTTTTTTGATTGCTAGTGTTACTCCTTTGGCATGTGAGTCTTAGAAAATCCAAGCACGACTTGTCTTGAGAGACATGTGTTAGCTTGAGCTTCAAATTAAATTCCGTTTGGGTGAAAGACCGTACACTTGGAATTTCAATTGAGGGATTTTCCTTTTTGACTTTTTGACTTTCACCTCGGATTGAAAATCAGGACAGGACATGGGCTTGTCGTTTACTCTGATTCTGATTTCCATTCCAGAGTGTTTAGTGTTTCATTTAATGTGTAGCTATAGATTTGGGTTTGAAATTCCACGCCAGGAAGTAATTACTTGATCTTTTAAAGTTATAAAACTGCTAATACAAAAATTATATAGCTCCTCCGGCAAGGCAACAGTATTCTCATGTTTTGAATTTCGGTATCTAATGGCGGTATCTCGTCCAAAACTCAAAAGTAATGGTATGCAATTTATTTGACAGTCGGCAGCTTACATTTTAATCTATTTTAGCTCAAATCTTATATAATTCTGACTTTTTAGAAAAATTCGACCATATAAAAAGAACCCGTCGATATTTCACGGTTGAGAAAGTCTACGTGAATCATTAGCACCGCCTGGGCTAGACAAGACATGACAGAATTTGCATAAAAGAAGAATGATATTCGAAGTAATGTTACGGGGTAGTCAGTCAGTCTAATGTGCTCCGTGTTAAATATGCTAATGCCGTCGCTGTCTGGTCTGCGTGACTGCTTCTCATCAACTTGAACTGAATTTTCAACGACTTTATATTCAATGTTTACCTTTGAAGTTCAACTTTCTTCAACACCTTTCAGATTTCACCGATGATTGTTATGCACACTCGTATAACGAAAATGCAAACGATAGATACATACATACGAATGCGAGTAATGACAATATCTATGTCATATTTTGTCTCTTAAATTGCAAATAACATTTGAGCCGTAACATATACAAAACCCACGTACCTGGCGCAAAAATTGCTTTTTAGCGGTTTTTATCTAGGTATTTGAGAATTTAACGTTCTTTTATATCCAATTTAATTCGTAAGACGATTATGCATTGCGTAACTATGCAAAATACCCCAAATAGGCACCTATGTACTCTTGATGATAGACGCTGATAAGTCCTCTTTTCACCAGAACACCAACTAAATCCATCATAATTGCATTTCGAGGATTTTTTTCTGCACAATAAGGAAAAGTGGTGTGGAGTACGTTTACTACATAGTGAAAGCACACTTTTGCGTGCATTAGCAATAAAAATGAATACGAATCGGCTTTAGCTGGTTCTATTTTTAAGGCGGATCCCCGGCACCGTTTTGAGCGGACTTGGTTAGCTCCAGATGGACAATAACAACACAATTGAGACGTTTTTTCTTATGTCGGTAAGGCATTTTTTCGTGTATTCAACTGGTGTGCTCTAAATTGGTTACTTTTATTACAGTAATAAGTACTGCATTGTGTAGGTAGGTGTATGAATTGGCATTAGGGCTTTTGAGTTCGTATTTGGGATTTGGAATTTGTCATGCCACTCCTGATGCATGGAGTTAGGTTAGGAAAAACATATGAAACCCACCAACTCGAATACAAATTTTCGTTAAAAATGAGCGCACATCCGCTTTCGGGGCCGAATATTTGATGTCCAACTCCTCAATTAACTACGAAACAACTCAATTACATAGTGTAGACGCTAGAAGTAGGTACCGTGAGGAACACCTTAATCGGATTACACAATGTTTCATTTGATACATTCTTTTAATGGAATTCGCATATGTCAACCCTCATGTGTATATTACATGGTAAATGGTAACACTGTGTTCTGACAGGATATTTCGCTATCTCAAAAATGCGGTATTACTTAAGATACCGACATAGGTAAATCATTGCCGCATGACAATTTTCACGGCCTCCAATCATGACATTCTTCACTTTCCACGGCCGAAAATGGTAGAAAAACAATAAAAGAAATGGACAGAGGGTAAAGAAAAAAACTTTTCATCACATTTGAGCTTTGAAAAGTTGAAAAGTTTATAGCCAGGGGTTAGAGTGTTAGAGATAGTTCAGTTAATAAAAAGTTTAATGCGCGGTTTTACCTTCGGAGTCACTCCAAGAAATGTCGTCATATGAATTTTAGATTTTCGTCTCTGGTTTCCTTTATTGTTATTCAGAAACTTTACGTTCACCTTTGGGTGTATAAAATAAAGTGAGGCCTCTGAACCCAACCCGGTTTTATTGCAGCTTTTGGCTATTAATTAACAAGCTTCGATGTCCATGTATATTTGAGCACATTTATTGCTTTCTTCCAATTAAGGATATTTTGGTAATTGTGAACTTTTGCGGCTTCTCGTAATTATTGGCTAACGGGCAAAACATGGTTCACTTTCACTTTACGGGTTAATGACTCCCACTGTTTGTAATTAACGATAAACTCGGAAATGTGGTCTTTGGTTGGGAAAATATAATCTAATTAATTTGAAAAATTCTGTCAGTTTCCAGGTTTCGGTCAATGCACAAGCTATTTGCACATTTTTTCGGTTAAATCATATGTCAAACCATGAACCTCTATTAATTAGCAAGGTTATTGGCTTTCCAATCTTGAATTACGGAGTGTAGCACCTTGGGCCTTAGTTTGTATTTTGTACCTACCTCTAAATATAATAGGTACATAAGGTATTACGAGTTACGAGATATTATTGCAAAACTGCAGAATGTATTTTGAGCTTTTAGATTATGATTTGCAAAAGCTAGGTTAAATTGAGGTCCAGTTAACATTTAAGTTATACGCTAATTTATCGCAAATTCAAAATTCAAAGGTGGATTCCGTCTAAAAAATTTATATTTATTTGTATATGCTACCTGACTTCTCCATGAATCTAAAAATAATTTTTTGAGCTACAATATTAGTGTAATTATATTACGTTTAAACTTCGACGTCGAACTTAAAAAATTCAATATAGCAAAATTGGAATTTCAAAATTATGTTAATAAAGTTCGGTCATGGGTCTCAGTGACTAAATGAGAGCTGGCCCGGCCCTGGCTTATGAAAACTATAACCCGTGGCGGTTGGCTCCGGAAAATTGCATTTTTT
>JAQFYT010002452.1:0-12874 GCA_034694925.1 Ceratophysella denticulata | reverse complement strand
CCTCCCCCTGCACACCTACCTTCCCGCTCTCTGCCCTCCTTCAGGTCAACAGGCCACCCACTCTGCACGCTCCTACATATCTCTATCACCCATTTCTTATTTTTGAAACTGAACCACTCTAGCAGTCGCTCCAATAGTTCAAACAACCCTTTCACTCTCAAAGCGTGGACGTGCATTTCTAACAGAAGTATTTCACAGTAATAAATATTGCGCTTTCTACGAGTTAATTTTATCTCACTCTTCTATATTTTATGGGTCCATTGACCCATAAAATATGTTGTTGTGTTGCTCTAAGACAGATCCGACATACCACCACCGATGTGTGAGCAGACGGTAGTCGCTTAAACTCCAGATTCATAACATTTTCCGGAAAACCTAGATTTGGTATATGCAGTAGTATAACTAAACCTACGTGTACACCTTCTCGAGAGGTTTACTAGGGCCTAACTCATTATATCTTAAAGGTTTGCTGGTCTAACGGACCAAGATCCAACCGGCTGGAAAAAATATCTCTAATTCAAAATTTGAATTTTGGAGTTCCTGTTTTCGACGTGGGAACAAACTTTGTGATCGAATTGATTCGCTGTTGTCATTTGAATATGACTTTGACTAGGCCGTTGACAAATGCTACCCGCAATATATGAATCCCTCTCTAAATTCGCAACTGTCACGCTACTGTTGATCGGGACATTATTCTGACGGCACAATTCCGGGTTTACGAGGATCCAACGAGGCATGAAGTTGGAAGACGTTTAACCAGCTGAGCTGTGTAGAGAAAGATCTTGGGAAGACACGGGCCTTGTGTCGGAGAATCTGTTCTCTGTGACAAGAAGGAAGACTGGGATGGTAGGAATGGAAGATCAGAGTCCAAATGAGTTTGATCTGATCAGCGGCTCGAGAGGGCAGAGCCAATATTAAATCAAGTCCTTGAGCGGAGAGGAGGCGGGAGCCGTGGGGGAGCTCACTTACTATTTCGGAGTGAAGCTGGCGGGATGAATTGTAGCCCTGCCTGAGTTTCTGAAACCCGAGTGGGAAGAGAGAGCGGACGTGGCTGGAGTCGGGAATGCTTTCCACACGTCCAAGGCTCATCTGAATGCAGCGTCTGGCCTAAGACCGGCTAATGAATCTCGCCTCTCCATTATTACTGAGGGTGACATTCCTTCACCCAGCTCCTTCCTTCTTCTCCACTCGAAGGAATCGTGGGGAAAATCTAATTTTCTGCTTCGCCAAGAACTTTCTGGAATGAGTTTCGTCCAACTTAGTGAAATTTTCAATCCTCTGCATTCCAGACGGTGTAACGAGATTTTTAATGAGCACATTCTGGACTTTAGGATTTCAGATCCGTCAAATCCATCCCTTCCGTTCCAGGCCTTTTTTTTCCTCCTAGAAGTAGATCAGGAGTGTTTTCTGGGAGTACCGTATAGGGAAGACGGAAGAAAGTAGGTTTTCTCGTTCCATTACTCGAAGGAAGCGGGAATAGGCCGTGTCATAAATAATATTAGTGTCAAATGCATGGCAGACATTTATTATGATTTCCCATTTTGAGTGGAAGGCCTGTTGGTCGGAGGACAAGTCTCAACTCTTACTCACATCTTGTTACTCCGAGTCTTTGTTCCAATCCCAATCTCGCTCCTTCTTGGCCGCTGCTGTGCTGGGGAGGCTTTGGAGCGGAGCTCTAGTCCATGTCCCTATGTATGTATGTACGCAGAGAGAGAGAGTTGGGGGTAGACGGAAGACGAGAGAACTCGAGGACTAAATGTCATTATGAGGATTTACGATTAACACGCTCTGCATAGACCACTTTCTCAGATACTTTCACTTCCCGGCCTAATGGGCTCCACCGCACTAACCAAGCGGTTGCAGTCTATTAGTTTCATTCCTGAGCCAAGCCAAGCCGAGCTGTAAGAGAGCATGAGAGAGATACAAGTGAACGGAAGGCACTTCCCTCCGCCGTGCATGATGATAAATGGGGACTGGAATGCTCCGAATCGACAACTGGAACAAATTGAACTCATTCCTTATTCATTCTCCTCATGTGCTCCACTATCTCCACCCGCTCTCCAAACAGTTGAGACACATCAAGCACCAGTCTATGGACAATCTACGCGAACCCTATTCCAGATTTACAGCAGCTGCCTCTCTGTCCACGAGCCATGAAATCTGTCCCTCAAAGCAGAACAACTCCAGATTCAGAACAAGATACCAATTGACAGGCGAATATTGTTCTAAGAATCCCGAAGGACATGGGAAGAGCATAATTCTGGCTGAGTGAAGCGGATGGAGTAAGGGCTGATGTTGGTGGGAATCGTTCCCGAGGCTGGGCATGGAACCCGATAGCGTGTGTATGGGCATAAGAAAGAGGAGGAAGAGCGGAAACGGTTTAGAGAAAATAAATGAAATCCGCTCTCCCCAACTACGAGCCAGGAGCGGAGAGAGTGAGGTTACGAGGAGAGACAGTGAATGCCTGGCCTTACAGGCTTTAAAGGAGGAGAAATAAAACGGAGTGTCTTGTGTCGATGCCCATATCCGGTGCTTCCCCCGATTGCTCCGGACCAAAGCTCGTGAAAGAGATAAAAAAGGTCAATTTGAGAGAAGGATCAAGTATTTCTTATGGGAGGAAGATGTTTCGGCTCCATTACAGAGAGAATAATGGTTCCTGCATCTGTGTCTTGCTTGCGGCTGGGCTGGAGGCCAGACTTCCTCCTCGCCAGGCTCCCTGGAGCAAGGCCGTCGTGTTCTTGGACACGGCAAAGGAATGGAGCGAGGAAGCCCTGGATGGTCAGAGTCAGAGGCAGCATCAGAGGCAGGAATGAGAAATCTGGTCGGTGGTGAAAGCGAATCCCTTTAAATTCACTTGCCCGTGCAGGAGAGGAGGTCGGTGGAGGACTTAGCTGGAATTGAAAGGGTCGACAAGATTAGAACCTCACGGGGATTCCTGCTCCAATTCCTACGGCTCTGGCTTCTTCTACTTAACTCCCACTAATGCCCAAGACAGGCGGAGGAATCCCAGTTGCCCATCCCAACTTCCCCAGCTCCTGAGGAGCCGAGGCTACCAGTTGAGCCGAGCTGGGTTTCCCTGAGTAAATATCACTCATGCACCTTCCAACCAGTCAGTCAGTCTAGCTGGAGAGTAGTAAGCCAGTACGTAGTGCTTAAATCCAGAGCCCAACCATGTTTTTCTCAATTTGAAACTTTGAGCAGAAGAGATGGAAATCACATATCTGCCTCGACAATTCCAAACATTTATCTTTCAGATGAAAATCCGACACTTAGATTTCAAATCAGGTTTACACAGCTCCGAGGCACAATGTACAACAATGTGTGCTCCTAGGTCTTATTTTCCCATTCCCGGGCGGAAAGGCGGGCTCCTCGGAGTGGATACTTAGATAATTGGAAATTGAAAACCTTTTCCATTTAGTCTTGAGCCCTGAGTGCAAATAGAATCCAAACTTCTTTTGATGCTCGCCCTCACTCTTTGGCTCTTGAATGCTTCTCCTGATTGATCTCGACGCAGTCCCTTCCCTCTGGCTACCCCACCCATTTCACCAACAAAAATATTATACGCTATGCTTGCTACGTCCCTGCAAAACTTCGCGCAGGAATCCGTAAGCCACCCAAAACCCACCACGACTATATCCGCATACCTGGAAACTACGGCTCCACAGAAGAGCCTCAAGTGGAGATCCAACTTGTCAGTTCGGGAAATCAATCACGTAATCCGAGAGATCCCTTGTCCCACTTGAAACTAATCTCAAATAACACGGAGTGAGTGAAATCGGAAGAGGTTCTCCAGGGAACAGCACGACCACAACGAAACGAACTCCGCTTTGAATGAGCTCTGATGATGTGTGGAGACATGGAATTCTCTGGGTATTCTCCCTATGTATTACTCCGTGAATATTCAAACCCAATCACTTATTTGCGGAACAAGAAAGCAGGAACATCCTCAAAATCCCCGAAGCCACAGGGATAGACTTAGAGCATTTCTATTCTATGCAGGTATCTTTGTCTCTTCATTCCCAGAATCCCTCATCAACCAATTCTTACTCATCGTAAATCTAGTCTGTGTGGCTTTTCTTGGCAAGTTGGGCAACCTGGTTCAGTCGACTTCCGTAGCAGAAATTGCATACAAGTTTATATGCCAACTAGTTGGCGGCTCATTGCATTATATCTAGTGCACATGGATGGGACACCCTGTACATTTCCCCCGTTTTTCAATGAAAATCGTATTTCTAAGCAAACCTCGAATTTCTGATATAACAATATAATATATATTTTGGCATCATATATATTTAACCCGTCTTTGAGACACTCTGTATAATTACCCACCTTCGAGACCGCTCTTCTCTGTAAACTGGTAACCTCTTTTGAAAGTGGTTTACAAGGGAAACCTCGAAACGCCAAGGGATTCGGGGTCACTTAGGCAAAATCTTGTTTGGCAAAACAATTCCATCGTCGGATTTTTCTCAATTCGAGTTAGGTTAGGTCAAGTTTCTCCTGCGTGCCCTTCGGGCACTTTAAGGAAGACGACCTAACCTAACTCGAATTAAGAAAACATCTTCCGCGACAAATTGTTTTAAACCTAACCTTACTATAATCAAAGTCAGTCTCAACGTTTTGCCAAATTGGATTTTGCCAAAGTGCCGGTTACCCTTTAGGGCTTTAGATAACCGAAGGATTTGTCAGTAGTACGGTACCGATCTGTTCATGAATATGCATATCTACCTACATATGAGCGCATCACAAATCACAATCCGACAGGAGACAGGGCAGGATTACAGGAGGACAACTGCAAATTCGACTCCGGGAATCGGAATGTTCACTTATTTCTGGAGGTGCCTTATAGCATTAGCAGAGATTTTTCGTGGTGTTTAGACAGACGCGGTCCAGGCCTGTCTTACGAAATAGTTTGAGAAGGACAGGGCTTTGCTAATGGAAGTTAGTAGGAGTGAGTTGAGAGATGGACGTAGTTTGTAAGTCTGTATGTAGTACTGGTAGTACCTGGGTTGAGATGAGAATGGTTCAGTTGGTGTTTTGTTGTGGAAGTGGAGCGAGGGCCAGGCAGGAGGAGAAAGTAGTGTCGTGTGATCAGGTGAAAGAGATATTTCATCCTCAGATGTCCAGTGCAAACAGATTAGGAAATCCGTGAAACAGGAAACCCATCAACGTCCAACACCGTGGGGAAGCCAGGCCAGCCCAGGTTCTTCGTTTGGACGCAGGAGATCAATAGAGGCGTCCCATCCACACAACTCGGACCACATGGTGCTCCTCCTATCAAGCCCGGACCTTCCCAGATGTCCCTCGCCCAACTTCCTTCCAGGGCCCTCCCAAATACCCCTTCTGGAATCTCAACGAGACAAGCCGAGAATAATGGGCTCCAGGAATTAGGAAACTCCGGGCTGCCCACACGTTTACGTCTACAACTTCTATTCCTCGTACGAATTCATTTCGTGCTAGCTTAAGGCCTCATCCTCCCGCAGTAATGGCTTTGGTCATCTTCTACATTAGCATAACAAAACTCATGTCAGGTCACACATATGGCAATACATATTACGACAGTTTTTTACGAGTTATGCGTTATCCGTTGGGCAGCCTTGAATCTAATTTGAAGTACGGATATCGCAAGCCTTTTAGGTCAACTAAGCGAGAACATGAAACTATAACTACATACGTCATACCTAAATTCATACATACTACATAATTGCTCATATATGTGTAGGTGTATACAATATCAAATCAAATAGAAAATTCAATCAACCTGCCACCAAAATTCATGAATTGAACGACACAAATGTAATTCTCATTATTGTATTTAACTCAACTCAGGACAGGATTCAGATCCGAAGTCTGCAATGTAGACCTGGAGCCTTTCAGCGTTAATCAGTCGTGGGTCGCCTGAATTGTCAGAGTACAAGTCAGCAGCGGAGGAAGGACGTATATGTAGGTATTCAGTGTCGGGGTCTAGTGTTTGGACACTAGTGGGCCGTTGGGGAGTTTTGGGGGCAGGCCAGTGATAAGGACATATTTCTTGTGGTGAGACGTAGGGAAGACGAAGGGAGAAGACGGCGTCTGCACGAGAATTGATTTTCCCATTCTCTTTGACGGCAGTAAGTAGACTTCATGTCAACAACATCCTTCAGAGAGCACTAAGTGGACTAATCAAACTGTCAAACATGGTCACATCCCTGTCTATTTCTCAGGTCAGAAAAGCGAAGAGCATGTAACATCAGAAGTGCCCCACCACTACTGTCCTTCTCAAACACTAGTAGCCCTAGTTCAGTAACCACGATCAATAATTCAAACCCCTATTTCCTTCTCAGGCCTAGTAATAGGAGCGCCTGTAAATACTGTATAGAAATTGGAGCGTCCATGGGGAACAAAGGCTTAACTCGCCCAGTAAACGATGCAATCAAAGGAACACGTGTGTTCTAGTAATTTATTAACCCATGGAAATTGATACCCAACCATGCACACACATTCCGCAATAATAATAAGAGCAGACGAGCAGGTACGACCTCGGCTTAAGGGGGGTTTGTCAGTAAATCCCCAATGTTCAAATCACAAGAGAAATGGGTTTGCGGCACGATCTATTCCGTCCATATTAATCTAATTGACATGAGATTCTTTCCCTGGATGCTTGGGTCAACTTGTAACAATTTTATAGTAGAGAACTGTAGCCAGATTCACCGTGAATCCAGAAAAGGAACCGAAAGTCTCGAAGTTCAACTTCCTCACTTGTATTAATTGAACAACCCTATCTTAAGTACTGAAGGTATTGTGACCGTTAATCCGTCATCCGGAACTTGTATACCGAGGCTTAAGTATCCTTTGACGTTTTCTTGGCATCTTCCGCTTTTTCTTTTAAATAACACTAATCTATACTTTCACCTCCAATAATGCTTTTCTTTCTTGCGGCATATACTTCCAGTGTTAGCTCACACATTCACTGCAGCATAAAACAAGATTTCAAAAGTGGAAGCTAAATCCTATAGTCTTAACTCAGAGTTATTAGCCTCTTGAAGTTGAGTTCCACTAAGCACAGTGATGGCTAATCAACGATAGCTTGAGATTAGTGTGCAATGAAATAGAAGAACCCTCGGAAAGACTGTTCTGTTTGATCCAGGAAGAGAATTGATTCATGCCTAACCTAAACCATTAACGAGTGTATGACGAAACACCAGTATTTAACTCATTCCTGGACCTTACAATCTTGGCACCCCATATCTTGCAATGACATCAAAAACAAATAAAATCAAATCAAATGAATAATAGAAAAAAAAAATTAAATTATCTTCCTAGTCTGAGTTCCGAGGCCCTAATCGCGTCGGAATATCTGCAGTACCTACGTAAGATGGTAGATGTGCTGCGGAGTTGACTAGCGGGTTCCCGCCCATATGAGGCCCCCGTTCGGGGCCAAATGTGGCAGGGCCTCGTCTTGGCAGAAGGGAGGCTGCTGGAGTTGAGCGGAAGAGGGCTGTGTGCCAGGAGAGGTATGGGGGGAGGAGTGAAATGGAGACGTCGGAATTCATCAGGGATGCCAAGTACCCATGAATAAATAAGTGGGAATGTCTCTGTCAGAGCAACTGCCTTAAAACCCTCATTTTTCTCTAAGTGCCATTTATCACACCCTCCTTTCAGCCAGCATGACTATCGGGCTCTCGGCTCACGTTTATTGTGTTTTTCTAAATGGCTCGACTCGGCGGCGGAGGCCTCCAGCAGCCGAGCCAGCTTTCTTTCTCTCTCTTCGCCCTGCATCTTGTCAACAGTTTTTTGAGAAAACCCAACTCCTTCATTGCCCAAGTCCTTCTTCATGTCTTCATTTGATGCGAGTGCAATCTTCTTTCTGCCTACCCCCGCCTCGGCTCGGCTCCCTTAACAACTCCCCGTCTATGGACCAAGTTTTCTCCAACACACTCTGATCGATCTCGGGAGTGCCGTGGGACTCAGGAAATTGAATCAATTCTATCATACCAGCCCGTAAACTGATAGGTGGTCGTGGCGGGAATATCAACACTACTGCTCACAAACACCCAGCACCCGGTTCCAGGACTCAGAACAGATTCTCTGCCCACTTCCCACACTCTTTACGGCTCCTCGTTCAGACTCCGTCCGGTAAAAGTAATCTCGACTCGTAATTGTTCCTCCTTTAACAACCGCATTAAATTTTCTCCGTATTACTTTCCCTTCGTCTCACCACTGCACCCCATCCACCAACCAACCAACCAAGAAGTCGTCTCAAATGACTTCGACAACAGGAATTCACGGGATTCCATGGTTGTTGTACTGTCTTCGTACAATTCCATATAAATATTCTATTTCACTACGTGTGTAACTCCTTTATTTAGACTTCAACTCGAGAATGTTACAGTACTTAGTCAGTGGATGATTGGATCAGGGATACAAGGCCAAAGTGATCTTCCTAATGCTTTGAACACCTTTCACTTAGCATATCTAAGTAGACTATTGATTGGTAGTGTGACTCGCGGATTCCTTTATATGCGCCCATTTCCATGTACAGAATGTGTACAGCAGATTTAGAATTTCGGATTGAACTGTCCATTTCCTCGAATCACTCAAATCAATCCTAGGCTTTCAATCACGTTTCCACGCATTCAATTGTTCCAATTCGATGTCAGTCAGGTTATTCATGGGGTTTGGTTGGTCTCGGTGGTTTAGATTTCTGGTTCCTTCTGACACGGCGTGCGTGTTTCTCCACAACAGAACACAGCTGTAGTTTGGAGTGAAGTGACGGGTGTGGGTGAACGGTGAAGCTTTCTATCGCTTTCTCTCTCCTCTGCTCGCGTAGAACAATGCTTAAGCTCAGAGAAATAAAACCTAAAACCTGTCGATCCTCTCTCAACTTCTGTCATTCATTGTGCAAGGATAACGGAGTGAGTGGAGCTGTTCACGTCGAAGGAATTGGAGCTGTGGCGTGGCATCTGGTTGACTTGAACTTGGAATAGGCGAGCATTATAAATAATCCACTTTTTCATTACCAGCTTGTATCCCTCAAGCCCTCTCAAAGATCCGAAAGTATCTCTGCATTATGGGTACAAGAAACCCACTTCCTTCAGCCGGTTTCTTGGGAGATTGAACATTGGGCATAAGAGTAAGAGTATAGATTTCGAGATAAGTAACACTAATTAGCAAAAACATTCAAAGTTTATCAAATGAAATAATTGGGAGTAGCTCTGCTGTGTTGGAAAGTTGGATCCACCCCCATTCTCCTATATTTCCCATTCCGCGGAATCCCAAGTCATCAAAAAGACTAGGCAGCTTGTGTGTGCTGCATAAATGAGCTCGTAACAGTTGATCACTTTGAGTAGGCAGCGCAATAGGCATTCAATCCCATTTCCCTAGGAACACAAATCCAATTGCTCTGGTAATTGGTATATCCCGACTATTTGTATGAGATGAGTACTGAGGACTGACTGACTGGGTGGGTGGGTGGAGGAAGCGTGGTGTCCAGAAAGGAAGTGGAGGACGGAGCCCGCCCTAGTCTGGGACCAATTCCACGTCTCTGCCTAACACCTACCTACCTCTACCTATCTAGGTATCTCCCTTTCTCATCAACTTATTCCTGCCTGGAGACAAAGCCAACTCATTAGTGGTTTTCATCGACGGACGAGTACTGAGCTGGAACTTGTTAGATTATAACTTCATTTGAATGGAGAGACTAATGAGCTCTCTGCTCCCCTCTCTCTCATTCATTCCAATTGAAATTGCGTCTTTTACTCCTACGAGCCCCACTCCGTCTATTCCTAGTCTAGTCCTAGTCCCAGACAAATCAACCGAACGAGTTGAAGGAATAATGGAACCAATTTGTTCGACTTACCCTATCCATTACACATTGTCTACCGCATTTCAGGCTTCGCTATTGTGATAGTTATCATTGCTAATTCCTATTATTCCAAACATTTGGTCCTGGGTCGTTTACAATTCGGTCAACATGTGTGACTCGACTTTTGTGTACAAGAAAATCAGAGCTCAGAGTCTGAAACTTAATGTGAACGCTGGGAATGCTTTCCCTCGTATATGCGCAAAAACTAATTACCAAACTCGTTCAATTTTGTAGGACAGATTCTCCATGAACGCCATTACGATATAACTCATCGTCCAGTATGTACGAGTCGACTCAGACCCATTGTGTGGGTGGGTACAGGGTCTGTAATTGATAGCCTTCTTTAGCGCTGGGCTTTCATACAAGGCAAAATCGTAGAATTATACGTTTCATAGCGCAAAATAAAACGTTGGTTCACCGGATTCGAAACTTGGTACTTACTCTCAACCTGGAGAACAGACCAGACATTTCAGAATTTAACAGGTGATTTACGATGTACCCTGTTCTAATCAAACCAAGAACTTTATGGAAACAGAATGATTTTCACGTAAATGTTTTGACATTTATTGTCAAGCCGTCAATTCAATAGGAGGTGATCCAAACCCTATTAGAGGAAGAAAGACACAAGCGTTGTCCATGGCTCAGGTTCCGCGTTTCTCTCCACCTACAGTACTACCTACTACCCCCATAATCCCTCGTCGGTAGTCAGATATTGTTTCTATTTATATGGTACTTGTCGAGAAGAACGGGTCTGGATGGAGAGCGTGTTCGTCTCTCATTCTCATGTTTAAAAATTGATTATTTTCGTAGTACATAGGATAATGTAGGGAGGCGGAAAGGAGGGATGTGGGTCCCAGGAGAAGAGCCACTGCTTCGGATTTCGGAGCCTTGTTGGTTGGTGGAGTATAATTAAGTCGTTAAGAGGGAGTTTATTTGGCTGGATATAGAGATCCATAGTAGGTCGTAGGTATCTACGAGTGAGAGTGCACATAGGGTGGAATTGGAGGGAGTAAGCCGGAACTGGAGCTTCTTCCCAATCTAATACGGCTTTACTGGGCTAGTATTTATATTTAGCTGAAATAGGTCCGAGTCCACTGGGATGTGGAAGGAAGATAACATTAGAGAAAGACAAAGAGCACCCTGGTCACCGATTTAGGTCTTTCCGACATGAGGAGCTGGGAGAAACAGGGAATCCGACTCCGTTCTTCCTCGTGGACCCAGCAGCCAGCCAAGTCCGGGATGGAAACCTCGAACTAGAACCCCATACTAATGTCCGTTACGTGCACTTGATTTCTCTGCCTTTTTCCTCACACCAACATCACACCCCGTCAGAATGAGCTCGAGAAAGGAGTCGAGCGAGTGAGTGCATAAAACCCGGGATCCCACTGCACTGCTTCACACTCTCCCACCCAGGCCAGCATGAAAGACTCTCGGAGTCCCGTTATGACACTCTCGACCTCTGGCTCTGCCTTCTGCTCCTTTAAGTTGAGCTCAGAGGGCTTTTCGAGGCCAATCCGACTCGGGTCTTGGAATGTGAGGCAGGCAGGAGGTTCTTACTTGAGGAGCGAGGAGGGAAGGCAAGGAGTGGAAGCCGGGATTTATGCTCCAGTAAATGGTAGGTGGTGTGGAGAGGTGCTTGGGAAATTAGGATTATTGGGTGGGCGCCTGTAATCCGGGCATTGTGGGTCCACTTAGAAGGGAGTGCCTAATGCAGTGGTGGCAGAGGACCTTCCCATGCCAGGCCTTGCCTTGCCTCCCGTGCCAGGGAAGAAGAACGGAGTTTTGTGGATACGGAAGGAAGCCAGGCCAGGCCAGGCCTTGGTTTTCCACAAGAAGGCTCACTAAGCTCCTTTCATCCCTCAGACCTTTCACTTGTGTCTCTGCCCTCTGTCCTCAGCCCACAAGTAGTGAAACAAGTCCCCTGGCGCTCTTTCTCCCAGACACGCGTTTATGCTTATTATGCGCCGAGCCGGCCCGCTCCTTTGGCACGACGACTACACGACCAGATTAATCCCTTGCTCCAGTAATAACATAATCGTAAGGAGAATTTATGGGCTGGAGTGAGGATTCATATTAACTCGGATTTCTCCTTGACGCTAACGGGTCTGCACAATAGGCCATTATTACCCACCGCCCAGCGGGTGCCTCCTTCGCTCTCTCGCCTCTCGGCCACAGCGCCCACGAATGAAAACATGTCGTCCAGAGATACCAGACTCAATACCACTTCTTACAAAATGGGATTTCCGGAGAAACGCTCAGATATTAAAAAATCGTGTTAGGGTTATGGACACTTCCACAGCGGTATACAACTACAATAAACCTCTCACCTTCAATTATTCAATTTTATGATTTATATTTTTCTAGACGTGTTAGCTTTTCCATTGACAAAATCGAACTAGGTATATTTGCATACTGTATAAGTACGAAACGTTGCAACGTCAGCACATGATACGGTTTGTTTGTCAACAAAGACGTGCACATCCGGCAATTATTAGTTTATAAGACTAGCTCTCAGTGATGCTGTGCATCCTAACTGAATAAGCAAGCCACCTAATATGTTTTTTCCTATCTTTTTCTCTCAACGCATTGTCATCTGGAGTTCAAGGCGCTTTGTTCATTGAATATCATTTGAATGTGAATATCCTCACTTTATCGCCATTTCATTTTGTAGGGACTGGGAACGCTGCTGTGTACCACTCAAAAGTGTTTGCATGTAGAAGTAGCTATCGCAGCGTACAAGCTTTTGATTTTTGGATTCAGTAACTGTCTATTTTGTTTCCTAAGTTCTAAAGTAAGTTTGTTTCCTAATCTATGTATTTCCAAAGTGGTAAAAAAACTTTTTAAAAAGTTACTTTTGATGAGCCACTTCTGTAATCGAAAAATGAGAGATACTTATTTATATTTTTTCACTTTCACTCTGTACGGTACCAATTAAATGATTCACCGGTGCAGTGGAATCCCAACAACAACTAAATCACGGTTCAAGAAACTTAAACATAGTTCAATCATGCTAATGACGTGACACGAGAGGCC
>JAQFYT010002451.1:0-12881 GCA_034694925.1 Ceratophysella denticulata | reverse complement strand
TTTCGAGTCGTACAATCCCCGGATTGTTGAAAAACACGTTTTACCGGACCACGCGCACTCGGGGGAGATCAGTCTACAGTGCTGTACTCCCGCCAGCATTAAAAAGTGGGGTTTCGGGGGTGGGCAATTAAGCTCGTTATATTGTAAGATACCTAACTCGTGTGTCGTGTCCTCAGGTACTGCAGAACCCAGCCAGATGCAGTTAATGGATAGCTATACCCATTTTCATTATTTGTCCATTCTTACATTGGCTGGTGCTAAATTCTTACATTATTGGCTATGCGTTTTGTACTGGTGGTGTTTATTTTTACCACGAGAAGAATACAATACAAAATACATGATAAATTATATATTCAGAAATAATGTCCTTCATAAACCTGTTTTAGTTTACAAGTTCACTTCGGTAGATGAACTTTTAGTCTACCTTATGTATTTTGTTTTTTGTGTCTTGTAAACACCAAATCCTTTTCTGTCAACAGTTGAACCATTGTTTCATAGTCTGTATAAATGAGTTGATACTTTTACATCACCACGGTCAGTCAGATCAGAAGACACAATGGATTTAGTCACGAGCTTAGCATTCGGGCTAGGGCTCCTCAAAACAGTTGGAAACATTCTTCCAGTATATTATTCCGCTTCTTCACAAGGTATACTTCCGGCGCTTGTCACCTCTTATTCCGATTTGGATCGAACTCAAGATGCCTTCGACTTCAACAATCTCGGTCGTGGTAAATGGGTCAGTGACCTTCAGGAATATGACTTCATTGTTGGTAAGTCGGTTTAGGCCAGACGGGTCTTATCTTATGTGATTGACTCGTCAGTGTCTTACCTGTGTGCAACTTCGTACTCTATCCTGTATCCAATTCTATTTGTCTATAAACCATTCTGGTCTCAATCTGCCTTTAGGCAGATGTTAATGCCAGTTTCTAGAAAATATATTTGGTATATTGGAAACTTACCCAGTTGTACTATCGTATTATACGTATGAATATTTATGATTTGACGAATTATTTGTTTAGTTGGTGGTGGGACTGCCGGTTCAGTTGTGGCAAATCGGCTTTCGGAAACCTTCAGAGTTCTGCTATTAGAAGCCGGTGGAGATCCAAATCCTCTGCAAAGCGTTCCAATGATGAGGCTGGCTAATTTCCCTCAAACGGATTATGGCTATCGCACAATTCCACAAAAATCATCCTGTCTATCCCTGGTCAATAAAGTAAGAGACATATTTAAGATTTTCAAAGATACCTAAACAGTTTCTTATTATGTATATGTATGAAATCGTTGCAAAGCCTGACTTTTGATTACTTCTGAAGGAAAGCGTTTGGAACAGAGGGAAAGGATTGGGTGGAACCAGCAACATAAACGGAATGGTGCATCTGCGTGGTCACCCTGAAGATTACAACAATTGGGCAACTTTGACCGGAGACAATAGATGGTCGTATGAACAACTTTTGCCGTATTTTCAAAAATCCGAAAACTATTGCATTGGATGCAATGAAGTTGACCAAGAAAACGTTGTTCAGTGTAAGAATTTCCTACAGATACTACATAGGTTAAATCTCCACCAAAGTCGAAATAATGCATTGGCTCCTTTGATTCTGTATGCATATAATAGCATCCAATCATCAGCAAGGTGGTCCAATGTCAATAACAAAACCAGTCAGAAGTCGAGTAGCTGCTGAATTCCTTAGTGCTTTAAAATTTGCTGGATTTCCCAAAGTAGACTTCAATTCCAATTACACGGAGGGTGTTGCTGAAATTACAACAAATATTAAAAACGGCAGACGGAGTGGGGCCTACCAAGCTTTTATCGAACCAATCCGAAATCGCTCTAATCTTGTCATCCATAGGTATTCCAGAGCGTACAAGGTCGGATTCAACATAATAAAAATGTTTCAGTATTCTTTAGTTGCGTTTCTCGCGCCTAATTATGCTTTCATTTTAAAAATTATTAGATCCTATTTGGAGAAAATAACACTGCGACAGGCATTGAGTACGAGCGCCATAACATTAAATCAAAGGCATTTGCAACGAAAGAAGTTATCCTTAGTGCTGGAACAATTGATTCTCCAAAAATCCTTATGCTCTCCGGAATTGGACCAAAACAGCATCTCGAATCGCTGGGGGTGGGTTGCCCAAACTCAATGACATGCGTTTCGAGGAACACCGTAAAGTCTAATGAAACGACGTCTAAATTAATATTTAGATTCCAGTTCGCGTGGATTCTCCAGTCGGCCAAAACCTGCAAGACCACTTAGCAGCGCTGCCTGGACCATTCATATTTCCGAATCCAATATCGAATAACAAGCCAATTAATCAAGAAACTGTCGATACGTATTTACACAACGGAACTGGACCGCTGGGAGTATCGATTATCCAAGCTGTGGCGCAATTCGCCTCTTCACGAGCTGTCAATAATGGACAGAAATTATGGCCTGATATTCAGCTTCTCTTGTTAGGCTTCCGAGGAGAAGAAGATTTTTACAAAAATGACGCCCGAGTTTTAACTATTAACGAAACGTTGTTGCAGGAATTTCATGCTCCAACGGTGGGAAAAGAAGGATTCCATATAATTGTTATGTTGTCTCGTCCAAATGCTACCGGAGAAATTCTGTTGAAATCCGCTGATTTCAAGGATACACCGTTAATCAATCCTAAATACCTGGAAGACAAGGAGAACACTGACATTGATGTCATCGCAGAAGGTAGTACTCCGGAATATGATTATTTAATCTTCGTTCGACGACACTGACAGCTTGTGTGTTCTATCAACTCAAAATTGCTCAACATATCGACAAGTTGAATACTGTTTTGTGGTTATTTCTGATAGGTACCTTGCAGTTCATTACTTATTCATGACCATTCTGAATTGGTAGACCACGTTAGTAATCAATACCCATTTGAAAAGCTTGATTATAATCCGTATAATAATTTGTGCAGGTCTGAGGCGGTCTGTGGAAATTATTGAAAACGCTCCAAATATGAAACAACTCGGAGCGAAGCTATCGTCAGTGCCATTTCCAGATTGTAAGGATCAAGAGTTTCGCTCGGTTGAGTATTGGAAATGCATAGCAAGTCACTGGACTCGAACAGTTCACCATTTTACGGGAACCGTGTCAATGGGAAAAGTCGGATCTCCACAGGCCGCGGTCGACTCGGAACTTCGAGTGATCGGTGCAAAGAATCTTCGAGTAATCGATGCTTCCATTATGCCGGCTGTTCCAACGGTGAATACCCATGCGCCGTCAATATTGGTCGGTGAACGTGGTGCGGAGTTCGTTAAAGAAGCTTGGAAATGATTAAGCGATCACTGAGGATTCCAGAATCTCTCTGAGGATGATAGAAACTATTGAATCAAGGAATATGAACTTTTTAAATAAATTAATTGGCAAAGTAAGCAACGCTGAATGAAAGAATTATTTAGAAGAATCATCCATCCATTGTACTGTATTTGGTGTTTGAAATTACAAATCACGTGACACTTCCTGAGGGAGAGCTTGGGCTTCGCCAGGACTCAGGTATAGGGGGACGCTGACTGCCTATATCCTTGTCCGTTATATTCGTGCTGTGATTGTTCAACTTTTTTAACTAATCGAATATACCTCGATTACATTCAAAGATGGCAAATGGTCGCAAGTCGCAAGGGAAGTTTCGTCAATTTGCTAAACTTTATCTTCAACTGAATTCATCTTTTCTTGGATTAGGCATTTACCAAAGTGGCGAAACAAAAACGATTTTTCAGGATTTCGTCAATTGGGGTTTGGTTAAATTCACCGCACACTCACGTACGTGAGCTGATCAATTAACCAAATTTTGATAGAAATCAAATTGCAGCCAACACAGTTCTGTGGTAATTTGTAGGGAATACATCGAATCCTATGGTTTTTTTACAAACTATGGTGATGACTCCGTCAGTTAACATGATTTATAGCTAATTTTTGGTTATTTTGTGCGCGCGAATGTGATGATCAATGAACCAAGCTTTGATAGAAATTGAATCCTAGGCACAGGAGCTTTACCGTAGTTTATAGTACAATACTCCGAATCCTATTGTTATCTATGGCAAATATATTTTGTTCACAAACCAGATTCGGTAACCATGCTGTGCATGTTTCTATCCATTACAAGGGTTTATTCTTGGTTGGCTTGGACTAAACTAAAAATGAATATGAGCAAGACTTAGTGACCAAGTCAGGAGGTCACTTTTTAGGTTAAAAATCATAGTATTTGTACTACTCAAGATAAATATAAATTTATTTCATTTATCAAAACAACAGTATTAATTACATGAGAAGTAGCATTAGTAACTTCTTCCAAAAGCTCCTTAAACTCGACCGGATGAGTTTATAAGAATAAAAAATTCTACAGTTAGCCAAACAATCGACATACTAATAAATGTACCATAAATTGCAAACAGGGTTAAAATATTTGTATTCAGGTTGAGGACACTGGGTTCCCGTGATCTCACATCTTGCACACCTAAATGCTTGATCCAAGCAGTTGATATTTCCATAAACTTTAATTGATTGTAGATTCCTGAGCTGAGAATACGACTCATTCGTCGAACAAGTAAACCATTGTCAAATTTCTTCGGTGACACGTAAAATCCAAAGGTCTCTGTTAGAATTCCTTCGTTTCCCATGTTCAGCCTCATTTTGTATTCCGACGGATTTAATTGAATTAAGTCATTTAATTGTGCAAGTGTTCTCTTAAGTTCTGGGGTAGTGTCCACCAGAAGAGTTTTATTGCATTTCATAAACTCATACTCTGTCCCGTTAACCAGAATTGATAAGTCTCGTTCAAACCAAGAAATCATCATGCCGTCAATAAGCTTAACTGTTTGGATCCTCTGTGTATTTGTAGAACTTTTATCTATTTCAGGGTCATTTGGGAAATCTCCTAAAAAACTCGTCCAAAATTTAGTCAGCGAAAAAAATACCCCTATTTGATATTTTTTCAGAAAACCAGAAATCCTAGACTCATTGTTAAAAATACGTTCCTTCAAAAAGGCATGTATGAGTTCTTTTCGTTTCCCTGCATTTGGTGTGACAAGGGTATAGTTGGCCTTACCGGCTTCTTCAAAGGTGGAAACATGGTTCACTCCAAGCGGAGCAGTTAGATCAGTGATAACAATTCCTTTGTACCCGTTGGTCAGTACAATGGTCATGAACAGGAATACAGTCAGAAATACATTGAAACTCTTTAGCTTCAGCACTGCATCCTTGATCTGGTAGCCATGTTCGACGAGGGCTGAGCAGAGCAAAAGCAACACATGCTCACTCTGTCCTTGAAAACGCAATATGCCGACCAGGAACCCGGTACTGATAAACAGTATCAAACCTAGAGTTAGCCAAACTTCTATTTCGAACGGTTTGAAATATGCCCCGAAATCTAAAAAGCCTTCTGGCATATTACAGGTGATGAACTTATAGTCCAAAATTCTTGTAGGAAAATAATCACACAGAGAAGGTGAGAATACTGAAAATCCTGATTCATCGTCAATCTTAATTGTATTATCCCCACGAGATAGGCATTTACGAGTAGAATAACTTGGAAAACGTGACGCGACTGCCACAGTACTGTTTGCAAACCCACTGACAAGTATACTGAACGTAGTAGATTTATGAAGCATTTGTCCCAAAGTATCTTTAGGGTAAATCAGTGTAGTGAGCCGAAATGGATGTCCACAATATATAATAGGTTCTTCTGTATTGGTCTCGATATCGCGAATCTCGAAACGAAAAATAACACTATGGCAAAGCTCCTGAATCCCAGAGTCAAAGATTGTATTCAACTCAAACAGTTTCAAATTTTGGAGAGTCCGCTTCCCGATGAATATGGGAACGGAACAGGGTGGGTTAAGAACTATTTTCAGTTCCATGTCCATTTTAGTTCGGTACGGGGTAAGAATTCTCCACAAGTAGACAGCAAAGAATTTGGGCTCCATGTCGAGATTCAACTTAAGGATCCATAAGGGTTTCACGGCGACCTCGCTGTTGAAATCCTGCTGAGATAGAAGGTTGATGTAAACATTTCCGGTATAAATCGCATCATATTCATCGTAGTTAATCTTGTAAATCCAGTTATGTCGATTTGAAATACACTTCCGAACATCTCCAATGGATTTAGGCCCTGTTAAAACAAGGGCAACACACGTGAACCGAACACGGATGGGTTTTGGAGAACCTTTGATGGTGTTTTTAAACGAGGGTTGAGAAGAATTATTCCTGTCGAATCTGATTATATGTTTTACTACATTTTCTCCTTCTCGAAATGTTGGAGGAGTGACAGGTGAATGATTGTTTTGTGGAGTGGACACTAAGATTGGATACACGGGCTCAACAATATCTACCACATCCTTGCAAAAAATTAAATCCGTGTAGCAGGGTTGAAATAATTAAGGATTTGATTCAATTTCTGACCAAATCTACCCGAAACAGAGTGAACGGTTAGGTTGAGGCAGATCAACATCCACAAAGCAAAAAATGCCATAATTAAACCTTGAGACGATATTATTTAAGCTTCTGAGCAGTTGTTGGTTGAAATGTTGACGAGCTAACTTTAGATTTTAAAATAAATTGCTTCTTTGTCTTATAGGCTCGATATATATAAATTATTTAAATCAATTTGTTGATTAATAGTTGGAATTGTATAAGGCCAAGGCATAAAATATTTCGAAGTTTGACTTACGGCACAGTTTGGACTTTGGTGCGGCCGTGAAATTTTCTGTCAACTGCACATTTGTTATAAATACTATAGGTAGAAGAATGTCTCTGCAAATAAAAATATAGAATTAGAAATTAAATCGTTTTTTTTTTTGATTAAAAAACCCGCTTAGCGTCCTACATATTTGAGCGATTAGGTCCATGTGGTAAGGAGTAGGGTAAGTGTACCGATTCGATTGTTTCTTGCGCACAATCGAATTCAAGAGCTAATAAGTTGTTCATTTATTGGCAATCTGACCACTAGGTCATTACTTTCAGTTTCACTACAGTAGTACATGTACTCTGTGTGCTGGGCTCTGCTCGAGATCTCTCTTGTAAACATGTTGAAAAGGCTATTGATCCGGTCTGATGAACTGAGACGATTGCATTAAGATTCTATTTGTATCTTGCACTCTGACGAAAACTCAGTGTAACGTGTGTCTCTAATATTGATGCGCCCAATGCTACACACTACACACCTCTTATCTGGCCGTCATGTCGGGAGGCCACATTTCGTAAAACCAATTGATAGAAATCTAACATTTAACTCTCTTGAGATTATAACTTACGTTACAACATTCTTCAATTATTTGATTTGGTACGGATATGGAGGAAGTAACCATGAACAAGCCTTTCGTGTCAGCCGACTGGCAAATAAATGTAAATAATATGCATCCATCCATGAAACCGTTTAGTACAAAGTACACTACGGTTTTGGTTAATGGCTTTTATTTTTGATTGAGGCTCGAGTGTGAGCTCAGCACGGTAGAATGCGGTATACCGCTGCTGGGGGCTATTCTTTAAAACAATAGTGTGTCGGCGAACCAGAAAATTAACTGAATCGTGAAGAACGGTTAGTCTCAGCGGTTGACCAGACCAGAGTTTATTAGCGTCAACGTCAACTGCAATTCGCGGTGTTCTTGTATGTACGTAAATAGGTATGTATTTATTTGTGTGGTTTAAGGAATAGCAAATAGTGGTGCAATTACAATCTGAGTTAACTAAAATGTCATTTATTCAGGCTTCCGTTGATCTCGAGTTTCCAAATTCATTAAGTGTATGTATGTATATCGATTGTCTGAGAGTGTCGTTTGTGACGTGACAGATTCAAACAGTTAAGCCGACGACTCTTTCTTGATATGAGTTTCGTTCCAGTGTAAGCAGTTATTTTGTTAAAAGCTTGTTTAAAGAATAATTTTGTTCTATGTGAGCTTTGATCGTGGAATTATTTTATTCACAAAGACGGATTTTTTTTCAAAATGTTGAAATCGTGGCCGTAAATTTTTAAAGTTAGGAACAGAACTAAGTAGAGCGTTTATGATAATAAAAGCAATAGGTACCAATAAGCACGAACAATGTTGTTTACAATGACCGAGTTTTTCTTCATGTCCTACTGCACTGTATTTGACTGTATTCCTCGGCACGCCACCGTGAAACCGGAAGTTGCTTCTGAAAGATTTGACTTCTTCTGGGGTGAAATTCCGAAAACGCCCATTGCTTATACCACCAATGGAATACTTGCCGGTTATGTTATGCGAACTATCAGGAATCGACCAATTGCAGCTTTCGAAGGAATTCCATATGCTAGACCTCCAGTTGGACGCCTTCGATTTCGGGTAATTCATTTAAATTAATAAAAACACTTATTACAAATAATATTACAGTAATCTATTTTATTCAGAGCCCTGTACCCAGTCGTTCATGGAAAGGCGTGCGGCAGGCAAAAAAAGTCCCAGAACCATGTCTCCAGTTTGATCTGACCATGTATTACATGACTCACGGATCCGAGGATTGTCTCTACTTGAATGTGTATTCGACGAATGTATGTAGGACAAGTTTTTAGTAATTCCAATTCGGTATATTTGCACTAGAAGAGTGACATAATAAATTTTCGTGTTCTTGGAATAGCTTGTACCTTCAAATGCCAATACAAAACTGCTTCCAGTTATGGTTTTCATTCCCGGCGGTGCTTATTTCTTTGGCAGTGGGGGTGACTACGGTCCAGCCTATCTCCTGGATTCTCAAGACATGCTTCTGGTCACGTTCAACTATCGTCTCGGAATTCTAGGTATGTTTGTTGTAATTAGATTTTTTTTATGAAACACTAACGCTCTAATCTCGTTACCATTTCACAAATATCCAAAATATGTAGGATTCTTGAGTACGGGTGACGATGTGGCCCCAGGCAATTGGGGTTTGAAGGATCAGGCTCTTCTGTTGCGTTGGGTTCAACGAAACATTGCGGCCTTTGGCGGTGATCCGAAGCGAATCACCTTAGCTGGTAACGTGTTCCTATACTCAATCAAACACTTTCATGGAACATTTTAATTATACCTTTATGTATAAATTACCATGTTCCAGGTCAGAGTGCCGGGAGCACTTCCGTCGCGCTTCATCTCATGTCTCCGCTTACACGAGGTAAGAGCTAAATATATATGCCACAGTTAGTTGCCGTAGCACTGTGTAGTACACCCTGACACGGTCAAAGATTCTGTGAGCACCAAGGTATCAATGTACCAAATGAAGCATTTTTTCGATTTATGCAGACATTCCACAACAAGCCATCATGCAGAGTGGCCATAGTTTAAGTTTTTGGGGAGTTCTCAACCGAACCGTGGACAGTACAAAGCTCGTGGCTCAGGAAGTAAGATGTCCTGTGTTTGAACCACTTGAAATGGTGGAATGTTTACGAACTGTGAATGCTCAAATACTCGTATCCAGGCAATTTGCACCACGGGTATGATACAAGCATTTTATTCCTTTTATGTGCTAACAGCGTGTTTTAATTCTATGACTGTCCATTTTTTCATTTGAAATCATATAGAAAGAATTGGTTTATCCCATATCCAATTTTGGTCCTGTCGTGGAAAGTCCCTATTCCCAAGATGCTTTTCTCATCGAGTCGGTGGAAAATGCCTATCAGAATCGAAATTTTAGCCAAATTCCTGTCTTGATGGGTCTTGTTCAATCCGAGGGAGAATTTTTCGTAGCCTGTACAAATATATACCCCTACCCTACCACTTCCAATACCGCTTTGTTTACAATTCTTTATTTCTAACTCTTAATTCCTTATCCCTGTTCCAGATAGTTATTTATATCAAGAATTCAATCGACTGAGTCGGGAATCCAAGTCAATATTTCCATTCATGTTTGAGTACCAGCACAGATCACCCGCAGAACAGGACGAGATTACAATGCACATCGTCAACCATTACTTGAACAATGAACCTATCACTTTCGAGACGAAGTGGAGATACAGCAATGTAATTTGTCTAATAGAAATCTGTAAATTTATATCGTGCACAAAAATGAAACAAAATAACCAATCTTGCTATAAAAAACAGGCTTACTTATAAATATTTACTGTAACGATTTGATGTTTCTTGTTTTTTAAGGTTAATAATATTAGTTTCATTAGTTTTCAACCTCTCAATGCGTTTGTTTCCACACAAACATGTTTGAATGCATGACCGATGAGTTTGAATCCATTTTAGCTAACCATGTTTTTGATTTATAGATTTTTAGCTCAAAATATTTTTACGCCCCGATTCGGAGAGGCCTCGAACTTCACGCCAACGTAGCCCCAACGTATGGCTACCATTTTAACTACAAGGGCCAGTATTCGATACTCCAATCCTTGGGCCTTAATCGACGAGATTGGAGTAAGTAATCAGTTTACACAAAACTGTAGAAATCCGTAATAGAATATCTAAAAATTATGATATTTTCAGATATTTCCCATATTGATGACCTCGCGTTCATCTTTAATAGTACAATCCTATTTAATCCTTTCAAAACCCAGGACCGGGATTACTTCCTGGTTGAATTCTTAACCAATGTTTGGGGTAATTTTGCTGCCAAAGGGTAATCCTTATTTCAGGTTTCTTATAACAATTTTGGCTTTATTCCTCTAAGTTTTGTGTTGTTGACATGATCTTATCATGTTACAGAAAGCCGGTATACACTACAAGGAAAGGTGAAGATATTGAATTTTGGAGTCCAATTCAACCCTCCAACTATCCCGGACAAATTCCCGAGCTACTGGAAATTAATGAAGACATCCGAATGGGTCAATTTCCGTTCGAGGAAGATTATAAGTTTTGGCGAAGTTTCGGCTTGGCTTAAAGCTTTATGTGATACATTACGGCAGCAGTCCTAGCGCAGTTTCTAGAGCCCTTATTCACTCGCTGGGTTTGGACCACTAATGTCGGTCCCTGCCAACATTAGTATTGCCTAAGGGTTTTTCGTTGTTCTCCATGCCTTGCACTATGGCTGGTAACCTCTCCATGGGCCGTACTTCGTGATTAGTCTAATGATGAGCGGAGCCGACATATTTGATATGGAATGGTTGAGATAAGGTTTTCCTACTAAGGTGAATACGCAATACGATCTATTTGTCCACTGCAAAGCGGTGTAATGCTCCCTATGGTGCTTGCCGTAGCCGGCACCAAAAGGCCAAGACACCACATCCTCTGGTATGGAGGAGATTACTCACAGCGGTTGATCCCATAAGATAAGCAAGAATCCCGATCAGCTAATCTGATTAAAATACCCAGTCGGTTTAATACAACAAACAACAATAATAAATAATGTTGGGAAACGAAAACCATAACTCAACGCGGGCGGCTCAACAAGAGTCTTCTTTATTTATTCATGACTTCACGAGCGTCGTTGTCAATCAATGATAGCAGTACAAAACTTTGGGACTTGGGACTGAGATGGAAATATGTAGGATACTAAATCCGATATTTCCGCTGCAACGACGAACCGTTTATTAGAGCCCTCACGCGTTCATGTACATTTACTATTATAAATTAGATTTATCTTTTCTTATTACTATTTCAGCGCTTAATGACGAGCATCAAGGTGAAGTTTCGAGATGTAGAAATTCCAAGAGTTTTTAAACAAATTGCATCAGCGCACTCGTCATACCGAAAATCTTAGTTTCCATCCAAAAAGCTTGCACTAGAACATCTCTGTACTACTACTACATATATTTATTTACATTATTCATTATTCAGCACCATTAATCTTAGACGGGAAGCGCGTACATCCCTTGTCATATGCTGCTCAACCAAATAGTGGGATAATTTTTCTCATAAAAATAATTTGAGCTTAACTTCTTATGGCGAAACTGAACACCTATTCGGCTGACTAGGAATCAATTGCAGTAGGTAATTTTGAAATGAAAAATGAAAACTAAGCAAAAAGCAAAGCACTATCATTTTTCATTAAGAAATACGGGTATGTTAGCCAATTTGATTTGAAGTCGCCAGGTTATATTTTGCTGATCGAGGAATGATGATAATATTAAGTAAATATTCTCACTTATAACGCAATTTCATTGCATTTATCGAGAGAATTGCGCTAGAACAACTGAATACCGTATTAGGAATAATAATCAAATAAGAATCAACCATGGCTTTACTTGCACAAATAAATAAAATTAGCAGTGTAAATACTAATGGTGATAACTTGAATTGATGAATTGGTAGAAAACTATTAAAAATGGTTTTTCTTGAGTTATTGAGTCTTATAAATTAGAGAGGGTACGGATTGTATCGCTTAGCGTTACTGTTTGGAATCATCCCTTTGTTACGCAGCTTCCGAACGGCCTCGCGTATGTGTTTCGGCTGAATTGGTCCAGTTTCTTCCAAGTTTTCCATCCCATCAAGTGCTGTAAATAAATATAAATACTCCTGCAATACAAGATTCCCAATCCAAACAATATTTATCTATTTTGAATGTAAAATGTTCTATAAGTAAGTGGGGATATTTGTGGCATCCATAACATTATTTATTTACTTTGAAGTCTGTTATTCCGCAAAAGTTAGGTTACTAACCCGTCTTTAGCACTTGTATATCCACAATCCACCCGAACCTAACAATTTCCTGCATCAGGTTTATGAAACGATATACATACCTAATCTGACAACATTTGACAAATGCTATGATTGTGGGTGAACGTAAAAATAAATCAAGAATCAAGCCGTTATAAATGTAAAATGGGCTTCAAATATTGGTTTGTGTATTCACGACTAGTGATAAGTCTATCTATACATATATTGTTCAAAATTCAAGCTTAAGGTACCGTTTGCTACAGTGAGGTGGTTTGAATAGAACAAAGCTCGCGGACTTTCCTCACATTGCCAATGAGTGTACCTTTAGTTTATTCAC
>JAQFYT010002450.1:0-12884 GCA_034694925.1 Ceratophysella denticulata | reverse complement strand
ACCCACGACCCGGATTCCGCCTCTGACCTCGACAGGACCAGAAGCACCTACGACCCCAGCTATTCCCCATCTCACAAGATACCGGGAGCCTGCCCAAGCGTTTCAAGTGCCTCCACTGCCGTCTACGGAAAAGGTGACGTAAGTTTTTGTTTTTTTAAACACTATACTCTTATTGTGCGTTGTCCCACCCATGCAATAACGTAAATTCTCGATCCCACCGTGAACCCCATACAAATTCCGAACCCGAATTACACCTTTTTTCCAGTTTTAACGTAATTTTAAAACTTTTTCTCCATACGCCCACGTCCGTGTCGGCCATCTTGCCCATGCCCCAGAGCACACCCACCACGGGCCATCCGCCATCTTGCCACGTCATCGGTAACAGCACATGCGGTCGCCGCTAGGCAGCACGCCCACCACACGGACCAAAGCCACAACCAAATTACCCAATTTCATTCCAATTTTCAATCCAATATTTTAAATACAATAAATTCCAATTTTAACCAAAATTCAAAATTCGAGAAATCACCGATTCCTAGAAACATCCGCCGCCCTATAATTACCGCAAATTAGACCCAAAACTACACGTTTTATTTCAAAATTTAGGTAAAATTTTAAAATCCCTCTCGGCCTACCCAAACCCTGCGAAAATTTTTTCAAAATTATAAATACTTAGCCGATTTTTAGAACCGCACCGCAACCCACGCTGACCCACCACACGTAACCCACGACAACCCACACCGAATTTTCAATAAGATTTCCCCTACAATTACAAACAATTTCAAACAAAAACCCGTTACTATTAGAAAAGAGTGTACCCATTATTAAGAAATATAATTTTTTTGAAAAACCACGAATCGTCCCCAAACCCTGTCAAATTTTTTTCAAAAATACAAATACTTAGGCGACTTTCGGAACCGCATCGCAACCCACCCTGCCCCACCACACGTAACCCACGACAGCCCATACCAAATTCCAATACGACCTACCTCAACATCTTAATTAGTTTTAAATAAATAAACGTTACAATAACCTATTAGATTTTTTTTTGAAAAGCCACAAATCGTCTCCAAACCCTGTCAAATTTTTTCTCAAAATCCCAAACACTTGGCAATCCACGATCACCCCACATACAGAGCAGCAGGAGCAGAGTCCGGTAACAAACCTAGAGTACATACACATTAGAATACAAATACTAATCGAATCCTTTTTTGAGTTTTCTCGGTGGAGATACCAACGACACCCGGACTCTTGAATCGGGCATCGTCAATCCCACAGTCGACCACTCAGAGGACGGAATCTCAATTCACTATTCGGATCCTAAATTCAAATATGATCTCAGACGACGCACATACCCAACCGGATTCCAGATAAGACCCATCATTACCTATCTCGAAATTTTCTAGAATTTGCTCAGATCAGATTTAGGTTCTAGATAGTTCGAAGTTCGAATACCCCGATTATGTGCTGTAAACCCCGTTGCGCAGCAGTGCATGGCCGAATGGTCTAACTCTATAGGCATCAATATTATACTAGTGTTTGTGCGCATAATTCAGTCAATCCTCATACTAATTCTGTCAATAGCCATGCCATTCGGATTCAATTGGGGAACCCCCGCTCAGGCACCGAAATTCAATCCGCCACAAATCATAGGCAGTAATGCACCCCCGCCCCCACCACTCCCAAATACACAAACCATGCCACAAACCAGACCGAGAACCACCAAACAACCCAACATTCCCAATCAGGCACACAATCCGTCCACCTTGAACCCCCCAACACGCAAATTAGCTTTCGAGGAAAATCGGAAAGAACAGTTAGATGTAGAACACCCTCATCATCGCCCCACCCACAATCCAGAAAACCTATTAGGTAACACCAATCAACGAAACCCTACACAAATCACCGAAACCCCCAATCGAAACAACCGAGAAATTAGAAATACTAACGCACCGGAAGGGATGGGATACATTAGCAAACCACCACATAATACCCAGGCACCGCAAACACGAGAGAGACAATACTCAGGTCATGTAGCAACACCCGACCCATTCTATCTCTCACGTAACCCACGCATACCACCCAACGAACTATTTAGTATAGCTCGACGCTATGACGGTTCCACGGATCCTGAAGAGTTTTGGGACAGATACTTTGCCGACATTTGTGACAATTTCTACACACTAGAATACGGACTAGTAAACCTCGATCGAGTATTAGACGGAGACGCTAAATCATGGTGGACCCACTACTACCCTTACTTGCGCCAGGAACTAGAAAACCCCGATTACGACATACACCTTGTAGCTTTCGATTTAAAAACCCAGCTATTAACCTACTTCGATCAAAAACCCAGGAAAGGTGAATTTCAGAAACAGCTGAGAAATCTGAAATACAAAAAAGGCGAGGACCCCCAATCATACGTTAGCACAGTACTTGGAATCATTCGCAATATAAACCCCCAAATGCGATCAGACGAAGTAGTTGCGAAATTACTTCGAGGCCTACCCTTAGATATGCAACAACAATTTTCCACCTGCAACATACACGATCACATCGAATTCCTCACCGTTCTGAGGAAGTACACCGATACGTACAACAAACAGAAGCAGCTCCCAAACACCCTGAACCCAAATGCCCCGGCACCTGCCACACTCCAATCATTAGCACCTAGCTCTTCTGACATTTCAATTCCCCAGTTACAAGCTTTAGTGAGAGAAATTGTGAATCAACAGTTTCAGTCCCCTATACCAGGCCCTCGAAACCCACGACCTACATTCGCTGAACAGACTCGATACAACCCTGCGCCTGTACCCAATACCAACTCACCCGTTTGCTTTTTTTGCAAAATGCCAGGACACGTAATCGAACAATGCCCTAATCCCAAGTGCAAAGTTTCAGCTGCGTTTAGAGCTCAAAACAATATCGAGCGCCGACCACCATTTAGACCCAGGTATCCTCGTCAGCCCCAAGCCGTAGTCGCAACACCGTTCCAACCCACGTTTGCGCAAGCTACATACAATCCATATGTCCAATTCCAAACACCCATGTATCATCCCATACCATTACAGCAGCCAGCACCGTATCAGTATGCCCCAAATCCAACTCAGAATCCAACTGCGCCTGTGTACTATCAGCAACAACCGCAACCGCCACAACCCATTCCCAATCCGAGTAACAATTCGGAAAACCCCGAACAAAAAAACTAGATAACCTGACGTCGCGGGACCGTCAGGTTACTCTATCAATCAGTAAACCTCGAATTCGCTATAAACCCATAAAACACAAAAAGAATCCATTTGACAAATCTCACGATGCTACCAGTTCAAGTTCACGTTCCTGTTTATATTCTCGTTCTCATTGTGATCGTTATCGTTACCGTTGTAAGAAACCCCCGTTACGTAAACCCTCGATTGTTCATACCAGCGTCGGAACCCAAACTTCATCAGATGTAGGTCTACAGACTGAAGTCGTTTGCCCTGTATATACCGAGCTAGTATCTTGTCTAGATAAAGTTGAAAAGCCCAACTACATTAATCACAATCTCGTTAAACCTTGTTCAATTACACGTTCATTTTGTTCCGGTTATCGCTCAGAAGACAATATACCATTAGAAATACTCGTTAGCTCATTAGAAATCCCCGTTGAACCATCAGAAATCCCCGACAAACCGTTAATAAACCCAGATCAATTATCAGAAATCCCCAATACACCACTAGAATACCCCGACAAATCAATCGTAATCCTCGACACGCAATCAGATATCCTATCCGTCGATGACTATAGATCAATTGAAGTGAATTTATCTGAAATCGAGGAGGCGTTACAAAATATAATCGAACCCGAGCTAACCCATCCATCCGAATACAATGCAACCGTAGGATCTGCCCTTCTACAAGCAATCCCCGCTTTCAATGTGTTCAAATCCATAGTTCAGATAGATTCAAACTCGTACAACGCCCTCATAGACTCAGGAGCCTCCATCAGTGCAGTACACCCCGCTATCGCAGAACGTCACTCTAATTCGATAACACAACGTAGAATCATACCCGATCTCAAACTAAAGCTATCAGTAGGAGACACATCATCCCTCACAGTCAACACGATAGTCCAGTTACCATTTAACCTTAACTCAACGACATATTTCAGTGAGTTCTATGTAGTCCCCGGCTTAAGGAACGAAGTAGTCCTCGGCATGGACTGGCTAGTTGCTAATAAAGCGTTTCTAGATTGTGAAAACCACAGAGTTATCCCAAACCTGACATTCACACCAAGACCCGATCATGTGCTATCCCAGTTCACACCACCCGAACCTGCCATGTCTCCCGATATCAATATTCCAACTGATATAGAACAACCCTCGATGATAACAGAATTCCCCGGGATATCATTAGAAACACAATAAACCCCACCCCAGCCATTAGCAAAAAGTCTAAGTCGAAACGCACTCGAAAACCAAACATTATACTTAGTCGCAGCCCCCGTTTACTAAAAAGCAATCACTACACAGCGGTTCCTATTCGATGCCCGACACCCATAAACGGTGATATAATCATAAGTGCACGAGCGGAAACACAAGAGCAATACAAAATTCTGATAGGCCATTGCATTGTTCACGTTAACAACGGACATGGACTCATCTATGTCCTTAACATGGATGAGCGTGATATCAGATTACCCGCAAATGAAACCCTCGGTACTTTTGAAACTTACACCGACGATTCAGAAATCGCCAATATGTTCCAACTAGAACTAGACCACCTACAACAGATTTTAGCTGATACCGAACCATCAAAATCTGCTGAATCACACCAAATGTCCGCACTCGAAACCCCCGCTCGCTCCCCTGAAATAATCGAAAAGCTAAGTAAATTTAACATTGGAAAACACATAGACCCTGACCAAAAAACGAAAATCCATGACCTGATCGAACGATATCTGGATATATTTTCATTCACCCCTGATCAGCTCGGTCGAACCGATTTATGCCAACACGAAATAGAAACTAGCGACAGCCGCCCCATAAAACAACGTGCATATCGAGTAGCCCCCAAAGAACGCGAGTATCTCCAAAAACGCGTTGATGAGATGCTCGACATGGGAATCATCTCCGAATCCAATTCCCCATGGGCCTCACCAGTCGTACTAGTTGAACAAAAGAACAAAATCAGATTCTGCGTCGATTACCGAAAACTAAATTCCATTACTACCCGTGATAACTACCCGTTACCCCGAATTGATGACACTTTAGACCGACTCTCAGGCGCAAACCATTTCTCATCTATGGATTGCGATCTAGCATTTCACCAAGTTGGCATGAAACCCGAAGACATACCCAAAACAGCTTTTATAACACCCTTTGGTCTATATCACTACAACGTTATGCCCTTCGGTTTACGCAACAGCAGCAGTACGTTTCAACGTCTAATGGACACAGTTTTAGGAAAGCTAAGATGGACAATAGCCCTAGTCTACCTAGACGATATCGTGATTTTCTCCAAGAACTTTGAATCACACCTTAACCATCTTGAACTCGTGTTTGAGGCATTCAGAAAATCGAAACTAACAATGAAACCCACGAAATGCACCTTCGCAGAAGAACAACTAGAGTTTCTCGGTCACGTAATTTCAGAGGAAGGTATAGCAGTTAACCCCAAAAAAGTAGAGAGTGTAACAAAATTCCCTCACCCGCAAACTGTGACAGACGTCAAATCCTTCCTAGCGCTTTGTTCATACTACCGAAAGTACATTCCCAACTTCTCATTTGTAGCCCACGATCTAAACCAACTAACCAACGGAAACACACCATTTATATGGGACGAAAAGACCGAACTTGCCTTCTCAGAACTGAAACGACTCATGACCTCCGCCCCAGTCCTTTGTTACCCCCAAGACGAAGGTGACATGTTCCTTCACACCGACGCATGTAGGTACGGCCTTGGTGCTGCGCTTTATCAGCTGCAAAACAATGAAAAACGACTCCTCGCGTACGCATCACGATGCTTAGACCCCGGGGAAAAGAACTACGGCACGACCCAACAAGAAGGACTCGGAGCAGTTTGGGCAATAGAAAATTTTCGACCCTATCTCTATGGCAGACACTTTACCATCGTAACGGACCACCAACCACTATGCGGATTTTTAAAGATAAAAAATCCCGATGGTCAATTAGCTCGTTGGAGTTTAAGACTACAACCGTATGACTTTGACGTTGTGTACAAAAGAGGTAAAACACACATCGATGCCGATGTGTTGTCTCGTTACCCAATAGCTCACGAAAAACCCGCCCCCGAACCCCTCGACAACATTGATTACCTTTGCGGCTTAGATACGATGGAATTCCCCGAAATTGCTATTAAGCAAGATGAAGATGAAACCATACGTACCATAAAAGACTTCCTTCTGAACCCCGAGTTAGCCAACGAAAAAGACAAGCCCAAGTGTTTGACAGAATACAGAGTTCAGGATAACATACTATACCGAACAAATTACGACGAAAATGGTCCTATATGGCGTCTCGTAATCCCCGCATCCTTACGTACCGATATCATGACAGAAATCCACGTTACACCCGGCGGACACCTCGGTCTTGATCGCACTTGGTTACTACTAAAATCCCGATTTTTCTGGCCCCATATGTATAAGCAGTATCGCAAATTCCTACAACACTGTGTCACTTGCCAATTCTACAATCGATCATCCACCCTACCACATGGTACATCCCACCCGATCCCACCACCAGATCACGCATTTCACACCGTAGGCATTGATTTCATTGGCAGGTTACCGAAAAGCGGCAGCCACGAATACATAATGACCATGATTTGTCACACGACTCGATACACAGAAGCAGTCCCCGTTTCCAGCCCTAACACACACTATTCCATCAAACAATTCGAAGAGCGTATCATTTGGCGTCATTCAACCCCAAAGTGCATTGTTCTCGACAGAGGTACAAATTTTACGGCCAAGCTTTTCCTTGAGTTCGCTAAGAAACACGGTATCGAACTACGTTTTACCCCATCAAATTATCACCAACCGAACGGCGCCTGCGAAAGACTAAATAAGACAGTAAACGAAATTCTATCAAAAGTGTCCCCGAAACAATCAGATTGGAGCAGACATGTACAGGAAGCTGCATTTCAGCTCAATGTCACATGCCACGCCACAACCCGTTCAACCCCATTCTCCTTAGTGTACGGTAGAAATCCCCGATTTGCGATAGACAATAAAATAAAGCCCATATGCACAGACGTAGCAGATAAAGACGACCCGTGCGCAGCCGAAAACCGTATAAATAACACCACCCCGATTGCCATCTCAAATACCATTGAATATCAGAGAAAAACCGCAGAAAAACACAACGAGAGACACACCCCCATCGTGTTCGAACCAAATTCCCTCGTTTTGTGGTTACGCGCCAGTGTAAAACCCGGTCAAAATCGCAAACTCGCCACGAAATGGCGTGGACCATATACGGTTCTGGGTCACATTTCAGAAAATGTCGTAAAAATCGAGAAATCCTCGCGCGTAAACTCGTCCTCCCTAAGAACCCCTCGATTTCATGAAGCCCACGTTAGTCAACTAAAACCATTCCTCATTGATTCTGAAGAATCCGAGTCCGAAACAGAGGAGAACGACGAAAACTCGCCCCCCTCTGTTGCGGAGTCAGAATCCGAGTCCGAAATTGACGAAATCCCCGACCAAAACGAACCAAATCCCAATAACTCAATTACAACCCCAACCCCACAAACAAATCGATGTCACATGACCCTACGTTCCGCCGCTGCGAAGGCCAAACAGTGATCCCGCCACTCGTTTGACCCGAACAGTCCAAAATATTCACAATTCGACCCACATACAAAATTTCCCGTTGATTCAGAAGCAGAGCAACACAAAACCCCCGCGCAGAGCCCCCCCAAACAGATCGCATGAACAAAATACTCAACAAAATGCTAATATACTTGTCTCTTGTGTCAGTTACAGTAGTGATGTCCTCTTCCATGTCACTCGAGGATGATTTGATCGCTATCTCCTCAGATGAAGGCTCAATGGACACCATCGTGATCCCAAGACCCGATCAAAACCTAATGCAGCGAGTGGATGAACTCCTCGAAGACTGGGGAGCCATGGACATCGGCCCACCACCGGAAGTACCAACCCCACCTGGACCGATCCAAGATCGCTTCTCAGCCTCACCACCGCAAGTCCGATCCGAGATCCATGTAGTCCCAGCTCAAATCTCACCCATCCGAGGACCCGCTACTTCCCCACCACGTTTCCCGTCACGTCCAAGTGCCTCGTTCCAAAGAAACACCCGTCACCGTGAGACTCTGAATCGCCCAAGAGCCCCGCCGACTCGCCCACGAGTCCCTTCAACGACCCATGGAAGTGCTCGTCCAAGATTCTCCCCACGTTCGGTCCGAGGAAATGCTCACTTTCGCCCACAAACAGGCCATCCGACCAGGCGACCAGGAATCCCACCATTCAACACGAGCCAAAGACACCCTCAATCGACCGCACCAACACCTAATCGTGACTTCAATCGTGCCCCACCTCGTCGCACACTATTACGTGCATCACGTCACCCTGAGCCCACAACACGAGTGACCAGAAACCCGGAACCGAAACCACGCCCTGTTTCCCTGATTGACATGAGAGTCAACCCGTTACCTCCCATCCAACACGCTAAACACATCGCCAAAAACCGTCAAGAAGCATTGAGACGCGAATCTGTTCGACGAGCTACCATTCAACACCAAACCCAACTAAACACCCAACACAGGACAGGAACCCACAGTCACACCAATCAACACGGCAACCCACCAAACACCCCGAGACTCCCATTTCCACGCCCGATCGATAAACAGGCCCTATATTGGTTCAACGGAGAGCCGGTATGTTTCAACTGCCGCCGCCCTGGAGTCCCTGACCATCGAGTGTGCCCTTTCTGCTTCCATAACCCCAGTGACCCCTCCCATGGCCACCAATAAACCTCAAAATTCAATCGAACCTTCAAAAATCCCAATTCGACCTTCATCAAAATTCAAAATTCAGTTCCGAGATTTCGGGTCGAAATCTACCGCAGGGGGGAGCTGTAAGCCAACACCTCTACATGCAGGCTAGACTGTCCGTACCTGTCCCCTCGTCCCCACCAGATACGCCCCTTCTTCCCCATCTTCCGCACCTGTCCAGACCCACACACACACACACACACCTTCACCTAACCTTCCAGACTCTTCCCAGACACATCTGCCCATTCACCTTAGCCGGCACACTCGCTCCAGCTCCCTGTCTTACTCTGGAGCTCGTCCCGACCAGAAGCCTACCTCTCTGCTCCGCTCTGCCCTGCTCTGTGCCCACCATCGTCCCACCAGACTCCAGTCTATCTCTGCCCTGACATCTCGGAATCCTCGGCCCTCTCTACCCGGAACCCCCGACCATCACACCCAGAAACCCACGACCCGGATTCCGCCTCTGACCTCGACGGGACCCGAAGCACCTACGACCCCAGCTATTCCCCATCTTACAAGATACCGGGAGCCTGCCCAAGCGTTTCAAGTGCCTCCACTACCGTCTACAAAAAAGGTGACGTAAGTTTTTGGTTCTAAAAAAACACAACATTTCTCACTGTGCGTTGTCCCACCCATGCAACATCCGAAATACTCGATCCCACCTTGATTCCCGTACAAAAAACTGAACCCGAATTTCACATTTTCCCCGTTTTAACGTAATTTTAAAACATTTTGTGGAATACGCCCACGTCCGTGTCGGCCATTTTTCTCCGTGCCACAGAGCACACCCACTTCATGCTATCCGCCATCTTGCCACGTCATCAGCACTAGTCATTCAGACCACCGCTAGAGAGCACGCCCACCACACACACGGACAAAAGCCAAAACTAAACTACCCGAATTTATTTCAATTTCCAATCCGACTTTTCAAACAATAAATTCCGAATTGAACATTACTTCAAAATTCGAGAAATCCCCGTTTTTAGGAAACACCCGCTACACAATATTTACACCAAATTAGACCCAAAACTAGACGAATAATTTCAAAGTTTAGGTAAAATTTTAAAATCCCTCTCGGCCTACCCAAACCCTGTCAATTTTTTTTAAAAAAAAATTTGAAACACTTAGGAGATATTCGGACCATCAAATCAACCCACACCGCCCAACCACACGTAACCCACGACACCCCATATCAAATTCCAACCTGACTTGCCTCAACATCTTAATAGATTTTAGATAAAATCCACATTACAATGAGACACTATTAGGATTTTTTTTTGAAATACCACAAATCGTCCCCAAACCCTGTCAATTTTTTTTCAAAATTCCAAACACTTGGCAATCCACGATCACCCCACCTACAGAGCAGCAGGAGCAGAGTCCGGTAACAAACCTAGAGCACATACACATTAGAACACAAATACTAATCGAATCCTTTTTTGAGTTTTCTCGGTGGAGATACCAACGACACCCGGACTCTTGAATCGGGCATCGTCAATCCCATATTCGACCAGAGGACGGAATCTCAATTCATTATTCGGGATACTGAATTCGATTATGATCTCGGACGACGCACGTAACCTAACCGGATCTCAGATAAGACCCTCTTTACACATTTCAAAATTTTCTGGAATTTTTGATCATGCATAGGTTCCAGATAGTTCTAACATTTCCCATTCTTACAATTGCGCTTTCGTGTACACATTCGTAACCCTCGACCTTGACGTGACCCTATAACGACAATGTCATACAGTTTCCGTAACATCACCTACACCCCTGTTGACGAATTCGAACCCGACACTCTTCGACTACGTCGGTTAAGGAAAACAAAATTCAAAGAAAATAGCAGTAAAACCCCAATCGAGTTACTCTGCGATTACGTAACCCGTACCCAAGACTGTACCTACTATTCCATATGTCCTTCAGGCATCGGTTACGGACCATTACAGGCATTTCGCCGTTTTTACGATATCATTCCCAACAGCTATAACGATTGGTACAGAGAACATTTGAAGGCCTTTCGCATTACAATCCAACATCCTACATTTAATGCTAACGACTTTTGGGACAATTTTTGTAAAAGCTTTATACAACGCTGTAACAACAAATCCAATACAACTACTACTGTCCCATTAGTGCAAACCCAGATACCCATCATTAGACCGCCGCCTGTGACCCTCGTAACCCACGAAGTGAACTCGCTTGAACCGATTCCCAAATTTCCGAATCTTATCCTGAACCCCGATGCGAAGCCATACATACCAAAGACCAATCACGCTTTCTTTCCGAAAACCGAAGTAGTCCCCGTTGCTGTCCCATCTCCCATACCAAATGTACAAACCATACCTCCAGTTTCACCAGTAGTACCCAGAACCGCAAATATTAGCTCGGAAATCAAATCAAAGTCGACACCAAAGACCCGTCCCCAGCCTTTATGCTTTTACGACTCCCTCGACAAACGAGCCCCTAACGGTAAAATTGCATGTAATTTTTGCGGATCATTTACACACAAGTGGAGATATTGCAAAGCATACAGTGACAGTATACGCACGAAGAGTCCCAGATCGAGAACTCGAAACCGTAGATCACGTCAAAATCAAAACCTACGAAACCCCCGTTCCACCGTATACAAGCGTCATTTCGAACCTATTCATGATCACACTAATACGTATTCCCCTTGTCCCATACCCATTAATCCAAATAAATTCCCAAATTCGTACGCCGATGTAGTTAAAAACTCTACATTCAGCAATCCAATTCCAGTTCTATGTTCACTCACGCCTGTCAAATCGGTTGAGATCGGAACCCAAACTGTCCCTGTTGACGAGAATCACGCGTGCAACCCTCGTACCCCGGAGAACGGCAGCCCTACTGCATCTCAGGTACCTTGTACATCCGTTAAGATCGGCAAACACCCCAGTGTCCCTGCACTTTCCGGAGACAACGAAGCGAAATCGAGCGATGGCAACAATGCACCTCGATTCCCGACCGAGAACCCTACGGAGGATGACTCACGAGTACCTCAAGGAAGCCCTCGACCATGCCCTGATTCTTTCGCCAATTACCAGCTAAATTCAGACTCTGACCTGATCCCAGTGATTCTCACGTATTTACAATCCCTAATCAAATTGCTGACACTGAACATTGAAACCCGAAGCGGAACCCCACCATTAGAAATTCCCGAACCCAGCGTTAAACACACAAATCATTCTAAATCCAATCCGATATCCCGATTTCAAAATTTTTTCAATCGATCATAACTTGTAATCCTTGATGTCTCCTCTCATGTGTCCGTGTCAGTCTCTTTACCGCTTTCATATTTCAATCTATCACATTCCCGTTGGAATAACCCGTCTCGTTACTCGTTTCCGTTACAGTCGTTATCTCTGTGTAACCCTCGTTACGGAAACCCTCGAATGCTCATATTAGCGTCGGAACCCAAACTTCATCAGATCTAGGTCTAGAGACTGAGTCGTTTGCCCTGTACATACCGAGCTAGTATCTTGTCTGGACAAAGAAATCTTGTCACTTCTCGTTCTCGTTGCATTAACGCCCGACTCTTCAATTCAGACGGCAGTCTCCGACATCAGTCCAGGCCTGAACCCTGATAATCCGGCGATTAATGACTTGTTCTCGTTTCAAAAACCAATCTATCTTCTATCAATCAATCTCTACGCTTACTACTACCCACTTTTCTCCTGGCACATTACCACCCGACACGACAGACATCAAACCCCAGAAATTCACACATTATTCGGATCCTCAAAATTTTCCGTTGATTCCGAAGCAGAGTAACACGAAACCCCCGCGCAGAGCCCTAAAAATCCATACAGATCGCATAAATAAACCAAATAACAGTGAACTAACATT
>JAQFYT010002449.1:0-12891 GCA_034694925.1 Ceratophysella denticulata | reverse complement strand
AGAATTTCGGGCTCTGGTCGTTTGAAAACGACCATTGCCCGCTGTGGTCGTTTATTTCGCTCAATGAGCGATTTCGGCTCTGATCCTAACAGATATAAAAAGCTTGAAATCCGTCAAATACTAAAATAATGTTGGAGGAACTCATTTGTGTAATTCGTAATCATTAATCCAAAAACTGTTTATAAGCTGAGAGTTGGTCGATGCAAATTTGGGAATTCGAGGAATACAGTAGTAACCGAATTAATCATGCTGCAACCCAAGAAATGAAGACTGCATACCTAGAGAGCTCTCAATGCGGGCTCCGCATCAATAGCATTGATATGATTTAATTTATTGTACACCGCCTTGTGTTTATTACTGTGCTCAATACAAAAAAAAATAAGTTTAACGAAGCATTCCAGTGGCTTATGTGAGATTCTCAGACACAAAGTGGCAGTTGCGGCGCGGTCCATGCTTGGAATGCTAAAGCTGACTCAACCCAACCACAAACAACTCTTTGACACACTGCGCTGAATCCCTAGAACGGGTTCGGCGGAAACGCTACTCCGCCAAAACGACGCTGAGCATTTCGACAAAAAATGGCTTGTTGGAATCAGAACCGCTTTGGCAATAATTCTCGGGTTAGTGTGATTTTTAAAAAAAAGTATTTCCGGAAAACATTTTTTGAATGGCCACTTTCGAGCGGTTCTGGAAGATATACTAACCCGAGAATTAAGCAGCAGTTAGTCCGGTTTCCAACGAGCCCTCAGACGTCCAAATCGGTTGGAAAATAACGGTGAAGTAGCGTTTTAAAATAGGACCTTAATCAACTCTCCAAATTCCATCGCATGGAGATTAACTCGAACGCTCCACATCAATGCATCCTACCTTATCATCATCTATCTCGTCATATCTTACCTTAATATCATAAGTATTTCATGCCTGTCCTGGGAGATCTTTCGAACCAGGCCTTGTAACCCACGCAAACTGAACCTGATCCGGGAAGGGAATACTTTTAGAGACCATGTCGAACTTCAACTTCATAAAACCTTAAAATGTAATTATTTTAGTGAAGTGCTGGGGAGAAATACAGTACCTTCTCCTTCAATTTTGACGACGTTTATAACCTATAATTCGCACTCCGTAATTACACTACTTGTTGACATGTGGAGGCCTTAGTAAAGGAAAGTATATGGAGTGCACAATATTTTAAATATATAGATAGCTTTGGATGCATTCTATTTGTTTCGTGACATCTCTCTCTGTCCCTCTGTGGTATTATATATCTGCTGGTATGCGTGCATAGATTGATACACAATTATTACACATAGGCATCTTGCTTGCAAGCATTATTCTATAACATATGTACAAATTGTATGTAGCCACAAGTTCCTTGTTGGTAAACTTAAATATTTTATTATCTTCTTCGATGAATGAAGCATTCATAATAAAATTGATAAGATATTAGCTAGTATGTAATAATTCAAATATAGGGGTGCGGCATTTGATAATATTCTGTTATTATAGGGAGCAGGTTAAAATAATTGAATATAATGAAGTTGTTAATTCAGTTTTTGTCCTTGATTTTCCAGCAACGCTTTTAACCAGCAACATTTTTTCTATCTGGTTGTACTCTTGGGATACACGAAGATAAACTGCGTATACTCAAAACATGTTTGTCTAAGGTTCAGACTCATTTCCTTTGGGTAGCAGATATTTGAGCCTCTGCTATTCCGGCCTGGAATGACGCTGGATAATATTGCTGATGCCAAATGAAGTAAGGCAGAAATCAAATTACTACAAAATTTAAGTATTCAGTTCAGCCTCCAAGAAGACTTTCCATATGTTAGCGTATACAATGGATTCAATTTTAAGCTTAGGCTAAAGGTACAAAGAAGAGCATTTCAAAGCTATCTTACAAAAATTAACCAGAATTAAGCAGATAAAAGTGGATACTTTTAATACGATGCCAACGTACAAAATGGAAGTAGAATAGAGAGCCAATTGGTGTTAAACCTTCCATATTCCGAGGCTCAAATTTGGTTGGACCCAAATATCCGAGGATCAAATATCCAAGGACTGTGTACCCTGGAATCTCTTAATAGAGTGAAATTACGCACGCACAGGTGCCGTGATGAATCGAGATTCCATTTCATGTACAAAAATGAACTGAAAAGAAATACCTTGTTTTCGGCACGCCACAGCACAGGTCAGTTAAACCCCAGAACTCAGATACAAAAACAATTATAAATAATAACCTCTTGTAGATTATGTTGTTGGCATGTTATGTTAAATAGGCATATATATATATGGCTAAACCAAACACGGCGTTTATATTTGTCCTTGTTTCTTTTAACTCTGTATGCACTTCTTCATATTTTGAGCAACACTATCTAGTATACTTACTCGTGGTGTAATTGTAGTATTGAACTATCTATTCTACTGTACAGAGCAAACAAATTCGAATCCTGGCCTTTTGTATCTTGATAAGAGCTTGTGAAATGTGACTGCAATAACTGAAAAGTTGCTCTGGTATTGCTGTGTGACTTACAAATTTAGTTGTTTAGTGTATCATTATGATACTGCTGTAACTATTGTGGCGCAACGTGTAACTAACTGGGATTGAGCGTATATGAAAACCCAAGTCAGATAAACTGTATTTTAGTACTTGTAAAAATGTGGTTCATATATTGTATTCCTTTTCTTTGCCTGGCCTTATGGATATTCCAAAAGTTACACGATAAATTTCGGAAGCTTCCTCCAGGTGAGTGTCACTCGTGTAGGAAATTTTATCTACTAATTGTAATTTTGTGCATACTTGTGATAGAGACTTACAACGTTCGATTTGCATAGTTGCCAATTAACCGTTTTCGAATGTCTATTTTAGGACCATACAGGTTTCCGCTTATTGGATGTATGCTTCAAATTCTGGCTGCGGACAAAGTATTTCCATTCCTAGCATTTATGAAATTATCTAAATACTACGAATCGGACGTTATTTATTTACAAATTGGAGTTGTAAAGGCCGGTAAGATGCATACATCAATTTTCAAACATGTTCAGCCGAAACTCACGTTTTGAGCGGTGCTGAATCTAATAAAAATAACTATCCATATGTATAATTAGGTAATCGCAGCTTCCATTTTATATATTTAGCTTATACTTATCTATAGTTGCCATCAATGGTTATGCAGCCTGTAAGGAAATCTTGAGTAGCAACGACTGGATTGGCAGAATGCACGAAAAGTGGCAGCTGGATAGAACTTACGGAAAACCATTAGGTACCTATATCGTTTATGTAAATATTATTTAATCTCAGTTGAGCACAAGTGTGTAAACAAATATACTTTTAACTAAGGTTATTCTCATGTTTGAATTGTGGCGGTACTTATCTCGTCGTTAGCCAATGGGCAAAACATGGGCCCGGACCAGTGCAGTTACCCTAAGTTCGTTAAAACTCTACCAATAATTGTAAGACTAGGTGTACCATGTACCGCGATCAAGTAGGTAACTACTACCTAGATTGTAATCTTAACAGCGCCATAACCTGCATCTGAGTTTTAAAAAATTAGTCATTATCCTGGCCCAGCTGGACCATGTATTGCAGATCAGTTAGTATTACGAGATATACCGCCGGAATCCAAACCATGAGCATAGCCTTAAAACTAGAGAATCAATTTTTTTGTTCTTAATGCAGGCCTCATATCAGCTGAAGTTGATATCTGGAAGGAAACAAGGCCTTTTAGTGCCAGACTCCTTCGTGAATACGGTTTTGGTGTCAAGAAAACAGTGGAAATACTTTTAGCTGAAGAATTGGAGGAAATATGCACGAACATCCGACATCAACTGCTGAATAATAACGGCATAGTGTCCGCCCAACATCTCTTTTCACTCCCAATGCTCAATACTGTTTGGTCCATGGTTTCAGGAATAAGACATGATCTCAATGATCCAAAACTGACACAAATCGCTCAGCTAATTGATCAGTTCTTCAAAACGGGTTCATTTGGAGCAGGTCTGCTTACAGCCTACCCATTTTTGGTCGATTGGGCCCCTAAACTAGTTGGCTTTGACAAACAACAGGAGATTAATGCGGCCAGTCTGGCATATTTTGAGGTATATAATATATAACTCGATTTATGGTACATCATTATGGGCGTACTATACTAACCAAGTTTTTCTGTGTTCAACTGGACAAACCTTGATCTTCATATATTTCTATACTGGCAGAATCTATTGAGAGAGGTTCGTGCTGAAGGGAACTATTTAGAAAACCCAACAAACTTCATCGAGGCCTATTTACAGAAAATTGATAACACAAAAGAAGATGATCCAGCTAAAGAAATATATTGCGGTAAGTATTCCAAGTAATTCCTGCTAAACTGCTAACGTTTCAGGATTAAGAAGCTCTATTATCATTTTTATTTTAGATGAGAACTTAATCTCAGTTCTGTATGACTTCTTTTTCGGAGCGGCTGAAACGACTGAAAATATTCTTTCATTTGGAATACTTTACCTTATTCTAAATCCTCAAATTCAGAATAATATATTTGAAGAAATCAAATCCGTGGTTGGGCTCACAAGATGGCCCTTAAAAGAAGATAAAGAAAAGTAAGCTAGTTAGCATTTTCTTCAATAAACAGCATAATAATAATTAACGCCAAAGATTGCTCTTAAGGATTCTATTTTTTTCTTTTAGTATGCCTTACACTTCGGCTGCATTATTAGAATTATACAGAATTTCCAGCGTAGTGCCAGTTGGACCAAGACAACTTCACAAAGACGCTACCGTTGGACCGTATAGGATTCCAAAGGTAATTAACTAAATTTTTTCTTTCATTGTCCGTACGACTTTGCTTCTATTTAATATTTAGAAGGCTTTAGAACTTCAGACTTAATTTAAAACTCTTCTGTGGCGCCATAGGCTTACACAGTTCGATATAGTTTATGCGTCAAATCTATACTTTACTTTAAGCTTTTATCGTTATTGCAGGGAACGACGGTGTTGGTAAACTATTATAGCGTTGGAATGGACCCGAAGGTGTGGAAGAATCCGCATGAATTCAGACCTGAACGATTTCTAAATGCTCAAGGGCAGGTGGTCAATGCAGACCAAATGTTTCCGTTTTCCGCCGGTTAGAAAACATAAAATATACACAAAATATATATATTATCGTAATCTGTTGATAAACTCTATCATGATTCAATGGATAAATCATTTACGGATTTTACGCTTTTCCTTGTACCTTAGGACGCCGCAATTGTGTCGGTGAAACAGTTGCAAGATTGTCACACTTCATTATGGTGGTTGGACTCTTGCAGCACTTCAAGTTTGAAGTGAACTCTGAAGAAGGAAACCCGTCGAGGGAAGTTAATCTAGGATTTACTATATCCCCAAAACCTTTTACATTTAAAGTCACGGAAAGGGCATTTTAATCAGTAAATGCAAAAGTTTGAGTTTATACTTTTTATGTTTATGACATGTCATGGAACAATGTGCTGAATAATTTAGTAAAAATATGCCTCAGGAATAATTGTTATTCTAGGTCTCTGTGGCAAAAGTCCATTTGGCAAATTTTAAAGAAATTTAGAAAAATAGGAAAAAGGTCAATGGTGGCAACTGTAAAAGTAGCCAGTTAGGAAAACGCAAAACATGTTAATTTATGGAAATCCACAAGATATGAACCTATCAGGTTTTTTTTATCTCCCACTGCACTGTCTCAGATTATGTTGGTCAGTTGCAACCCAACTCTTGAAGGTTTAACAGTTAAAGTATTGTTTGTGAGTTGACAGTTTTATCACGGTTCTTGGCTTTTCTGGGTTTACCTAGTTCACTCACGATATATATATATACCTTATATGATTCTCAATCGAGATCTAATTATGTAAAAATCGGATCTGAATCAAATTATTTTAAGGATTCTTGTTCCACTTGAATTTTTTCTGGTACAGGAAGTTTTTTGTTGTGCAAATATTTAAAAACAAACAGTGGTTAAAGACTTATGACGACAGTGTTCCTTATTTCGTTAGAATGAAGGTGCTTGTGTCAGAAAATAAATAGCATCACCTGGAAAAGCAGCACATTATGGTTCAGACTACCTTTTTAGATAGGTAACTATAGCCATCTGAAATGAACCGATCCAAGTATGCAGTTTCTAAGATTGCGTACTAACCGTGACATATTCCTACGTAAATAAATGACAAACTGTAAAAACATCAAACTCGATCAATTCTTTTTTTATTTCACACGAAGCAAAAAATTGACGATACTGCCGTCAAAACTAAAAGACTGATGGTCCTCGAAAGCCCTTTCCAGCTCCAGCACCTCCCGCACGGATTTTGGCAAGTGCCATTTCCGCAACTTCACTGCGCTCATAAGCCTCTTCCAACTCTTGCTGGGTCTTGGTGAACTTGGCCAAGTTGAGAGCAGCAATTTCTTCCTGTGAACATAAAAAACCGGGATGATTTAAAAAACGATTTATAAACACGTGAAAGTTTATGCGTAATAAACGTTACGAAACTTACGGCTTCTTCAATCTGTCTCTTGTACGTCTTCAGCATTTGTTGGAGTTTGTCAACGAGGTCTTGCATCTTCTCGTAGTTCTTACGATCTTCCTCGGCCTGGAACGTGAGTTCCTTGACCCGACGATCACCCTTCCTGAGATTCTTCTGGGCGTTGGCATGGTTACGCTGTTCTCCGTCCAATTCCTGTTCCAAACCACGAAGTCGAGTCTCGAGCTTGGCAATGATCTTCTGTGATCCCTTGAGAGCATCACGCTCAGCAATTTCAAGGCGCTGCTGCAATTCCTTGGCTTGGTTCTCCAATTCCTTCCGACCACGCTCTTGTCCAGCGGCATATTCTTGCTCAACACGGAGCTCATCAGCGAGTCGGGCAGCGTCAACCATGGCTTTCTTGGCCTTCTCCTCGGAATTCTTGGCCTCGTTCAGGATCTCCTCCAAGTCGGTCTAAAATTGAAAATAAATATAAAATTCCTAGTTATTTAATTTAAATTAACGAGTAAGAATTCTGCAAAAAACCAATATAATTTTACATGGAGAGCCTGGAGTTGACCTTCGAGCTTCCTCTTAGCCCCACCGAGTCCAGAAACTTGGGCTCCGAGTTCGTTGAGTTGTTCTCGTGCATCGTAAAGCTCTTGTTCCGTGATCCTACGAGCTCTGTCGGCTTGTTCAAACAGAGTACGGCTTTCCTCAAGCTCATTGGACAGAGCATGAGCTCTTCGTTCAGCAATTCCATATTCCTCTCGTGCCTCTTCATGAGCTCTTTGTTCTTCCTCGAGTGATCCAGTTGTTTCCTTGAGTTGTTGCAAATACTTCTTGACTGACTTCTGAGCCTCAGCATTGGCCTTGTTGCTGTGATCCAGAGCAATTTCGAGCTCATTGATGTCCGTCTCCAATTTCTTCTTCATCTTCAAAGCCTCCAACTTCCCATTGCTCTCAGCCTCCAAAGAAGCTTGCATGGAGTCAAGGGCACGCTGGTGGTTCTTGCGCGTGTTTTCAAACTCCTCTTCCTTCTCCTGCAAACGACGATCCACTTCTTGACGAACTTGGCTCAGTTCTAGTTGAACACGGAGAACCTTGTTTTCTTCTTGTTCCAGGGCGGACTCGGCTTCTTCAAGTGCAGCCTCCAATTCTTCCTTTTCAATTTGAAGTCGGTTCTTTTGTTTCTCAATTTCATGGATGTTTCGTCCACCTTCGGTGATTTGGTCAACGAGGTCTTTGATTTCTTCAGCCAAGTTTTTGTTTTCTCGGCGAGCGACTTCAATTTGCTCTGCATTTTCTTCATAGATGGCTTTGGTTCGGAAGAGTTCCGTGGAGTAGTTCCGGGCTTCTTTGCGAGAGGCATCGAGTTCAGAAGAGAGGTCATTGACCTTGGCCTTCCATTCGTTGATGATTTTGTCGAAGTAGGCTTGTTTCTTCTCCATTTGAATGACGAGGGTCCGGGACTTTTCAACTTCTGCGCCCATTTCGTCCAAGCTGGACGACAGTTTCTGGTTGGTCTTCTCCAAGTAGGGTGCCTTTTGGTTGAGGGATTCGATCGTTTCCTCGGCTTCCAGAAGACGCGCTTGAAGCTTGCCCCTGCAAATAATCAAAAAAACGGTTTAAATTTTGTATTTATATATTTTAGTCGACGTTGTGCATTGACGACCATAAACAAGCGACTCGCACTTACTTGGCACTCTCGAGTTCTTCAGTCCTAGCAAGTCCTTCACTCTCATATTTGGTCCTATAGAGCTGAGCCTCACCGTTGGCCCTTGAAATGAGTTTCTGAAACTCGGCCTTGACCTCCGACTCCTCATCCAGCTGTCCGCGAAGAGTGTCCAGGTCATGTTCAACATTACGGAACTTGCCCAAGAGCGTTGCCAATTCTCGACTCTCCTCATCCGCCATTCTCTTCGTGTCCTCCAGCTGAGTGGCCAGACTGACCTTGACCTTGCTCAACTTGCTGATGTTAGACTCGGCTTCCTCCAACTGACGAGTCATGTCGCTGTTCTCAATCGCCAACTTCTTCTTGGTCTGGTCCATTTCACCAAGAGCACGGGCAGCCTGCTCGTACTTAACGGTCGTCTCTTGCACTTCCTGTTGCAAGTGTTTGCCGAGTTTGACCTGTCCAGCACGTTCGTTATTCAAATGGTCCATGGCAGCACGGAGTTCGCTCAATTCAGATCCAACGGTTTGACGTTCCTTCTCAGCCCTGTAAAATCATACGGAGTTTGTATTAGCTTGTCCTTAGAACTACATAAAATTCAATATTCGCGCTAAAAAATCGACATACTATCGTATGACTGTACAGGTTAAAATTATACATTTCTGCGGGGAAGTGAAGTGAACTTACTTGGCTTTCAACTTGTTGAGATTGTCGATTTGTTCAGCCATTTCCGAGACAGCGTCGTTGTGTCGCTTGCGGATGTTGGCCATAGCAGCTTCGTGAGAGATGTTGGATTCCTCAGCTTCTCGGCGGAGTTTGATGAGCTCAGCCTCACGTTTCTTGTTCAACTCAATCTGGGTCGAGGTTTGACCTCCAGCTTCTTCAAGGCGTTCACCCAATTCTTCCATTTCACGGGCAAGATCAGCTCGTTGTTTGCTGGCCTTAGCACGGGCTCCACGCTCCGACTCGAGTTCTTCTTCGAGTTCTTGAAGACGAGCCTATGAAAATTGACCAAACTAATTTATGATGAATAACATCAACGCAGAGTGAAGCTGCTTAAAAACAAGACTATTTTTGTCGACAATTCTTCGTAAAATGTCTTCTATTTACCTGCAACTCCTTGATTTGCCGTTGGAGTTTAGCAATAAGACCGCTTTCATCTTCGAGTTTGGCTGAGATGGAGCTGACTTCCTTGTCCTTACGTTGAATGGCCTGTTCGAGTTCTTTTTTGTTTCGCTCAAGATCAGCGACAGCTTCAGAGCTCAGCTTAAAGTCTCCTTCAACCTTGTTCTTGGATTTTTCAATGTCGGAACGAATCTTCTTCTCACGCTCCAAACTGTCCTCCAATTCATCCAGACTTCGCTCCAACTTCGTCTTCACTTTGTTCAAGTGATTGACTTTGTCTTCTTGTGCCTACAATTGTGGTAAAGGCTTGTTAAATTCGAGACATTGTTTTCCAAACCAAAATTCATCGAAGTAAAATACATAAACGCAAAACTCATGACGTAAATTGCGTATTTAATTACCTGGCACTCTTCGCCGGCCTTTTGAATGACTTCCTGGAGGAGTTTCTTTTCCTTGGTCTGTCTCATGATGAGGTCTTCCTGGTGGGTTAGCTCAGACTTGAGATTTCCAATTTGCTGTTCCTTGGAGGCCTTGTCCTGCTCAGCTCCCTGGAGTCGTCCAGCACTCTCTTCCAAGTCTTGCTTGTACTTGTTCAACTCATTTTCCAGCTTCTTCTTCTGTTGAGCCAACAATTGACGAGCTTCTTCTTCCTGCTGCAGACGACCAGTCAAGTCGTTGAGTTGGTTGTCCAAGTCCTGTTTCTGGGCCTGGAGTTTGGACACAGTCCCACCGCTGTTGGATTGATTCGACTTCAGCTCCTCAACCAATTTCTCAAGTTGTTTTCGTTCTTCGTCCAATTTCTTTTGCTTGGCTTCTTCAGCCGCACGGGCCGCGGCTTCGGTCTTCAACAACTCATCAGCCTTTGCGATACGGTCTTCGAATTTCTATAAATCAAATAGATACATAATTTGTATTTTTATCGTATTCAAGCATTTCGCAACTTAAGCTAAAAAAAAAACGAGATACTCACTTTCATTTCATCGGCCAAATTGGAGATCTTGAGCGTAGGCTTGATGAGTTTCCAGAGACCCCACCATGGCCAGCAACGGAGTCGGACATAAGATCTCAATGAGCGCTGCACAACCTCCAAGGCCAAACGTTGGTTCTTGAGAGCAAAGTAAGACTTCTGGGTTTGGTACCAACGGATGTGAGATTGAAGATTCATGAACAACTTGGAAATCTTGTCGTCACGCAATTCTTCCATTTCTCCCAACACTCCGGCACGGAAGAACACCTGAACAATTCAAATGCGTTGATTAGTAATTCTAGTGAACTTTACACGGTGTGGTGTTACGATATGAAAAATATATTTGAATAATTACTTTAGTATGTCCAACTCGCCACTTGTCAGCTTCGAGCCCGATATGATCGAAACAGGCCGTTGCGATCTTCTTGTCATCCTTCTGGGCATTCATTTGAGCGGAAGCCAAGATTTGGTATCTAAAAAATAAAAATTAAAAATATATTACCTATGGAAGTTCTTTTGCTAATTGTAAGTCGCTTTATCAATGAGTTTGTGCAATATATAATAAAGGCTATTAACTCGTATTTACAGATATAATCAGTTGCAAGTAAAAATCCATGTTACCTGAAGATGAAATCAGTGTACATCATACGGTTAGGGAATCCTTTACGACAAATACGAATTCCTTCAAGCACACCGTTACAGGTCAGCTGGTGCATGACGAGTCCGGAGTCAATCAAGCCTATAAAATTCAATCAATATTTCACATATAATGACCACAATCGAGATATACGTGTCCGGTCGTTTCGCCTTGTTTTTTTCGCCCCTTGTCTTTTCACCTCGCGGTATTTTCGCCTCGGGTCCTTTCGCCTTTCGACTTTTCGCCTCGGCATTTTAACGCTCACACAGATGCGCGCGCGCTGCTCATTCGCCCCGTTTAATGTTTACGTTCTTAAGCTAGGTTAGATTAGATTTTTAGACGCGCGCTGATTCTATTTATTACAGTCTTAACTGTAGTTATAATGCTGGAATCAACAATACTGCATATTACAATTATTATGTTAAGCTCGTTGTGTCAATTTAACTAGGATTAACTCTAACCAAGGCAAGGATTTTACAAGGCGAAAAAAACCGAGACTAAAACACCGCGAGGTGAAAAGACCAAGGTGAAAAGATCGGGGGCGAAAAAAACAAGGCGAAAGGACATGTAACCGAGATACAATATAAAACATGGCATTGATTTCAGTGTTTTCATACCTGGGGTCTTGACTTCATTGGGAATAATACAACGAATGAAATGAGGATGAGTGGCTTTCAGAGTCGACATCAAATTGTTCAATTGTTCCTGAATAATTCAATCAAAACGTGAATTAGAAACGGAGGCTAACCGATAAAAATCAAGATCATATCAACTTACTCTGTAAGAACTTGAGACGGTAGCGAAACCGGATCCCTTCTTCTTACCACCGCCCTTGGCATCGTCCTTTCCACCGGACTGTCCAGGGTGATCAGCAAAGATTTCTTGGAGAAGTTTGTTGCTACCCTTCTTGAAAGTGTCCACGACAGTGTCGTTCAAGGGATCCTTGTTCTTCTCGAGCCAGTTGGTAATATTGTAAGGAACGTTACCGGCGTAGTGAGCGCAGGTAAAGTGAGCCTCAGCCTGACCTGGCTTTGGAGGTTTTGGCTTCGTGTAACACGGAGACTTGCCCATCAAATTGGCATTCAACTTGTCATTGAAGGTCTGGTCAGTGGCTTTGGGGAACATAGACTCTTCCTCAAGAATGGAGAAGACACCCATGGGCTACAGAAATAAAAACAATTTTTTTTAAATGACTTTCTTGGAGATTTGAATTTGAAATGCAGTATTGAATCGGACAGTACCCTTTCCATCATGTCGATACAAGCTTGGAGATCCATACCGAAATCTTCAAAGATCCAGTCAAGACCTTCACGTTTGTATTCTTCCTGTTCGAGTACGAACATGTGATGGTTGAAAAATTGCTGTAACTTCTCGTTGGTGAAATTAATACACAGTTGTTCGAATCCGTTGAACTATTGAAATTCACAAATGAAAACCAATATTAAAAATTGAATTCTAATTGTTAGATTTTTTCCATGTTTTTTATAATTTAGTAAAGTTCTTACGTCAAAAATTTCGAAACCAGCAATATCCAATACTCCAATAAATTGAGCCTTGGACTGTTTCGTGTCGAGCGTCTCGTTACATTTCTTGACCAAGAATTTGAAGAGTCGATCGAACATAGCTTTAGCCATAGCACCCACGGCATAGGTACATTGGTTGGAGTTTTGACCCTTGGTCACGAACTCCGTGCCGACCTTGATACGGGGCTTGGTGAAGTTGTTGTACAAATCCTCACCCTTGATTCCCAAAAGTGTTCCGACTTGGTCACCAATCTACGATTTTAAGAATATAATTACTCAGTATCCGATCAAAACAAGAATACCGGTTTTTAATGGGTTGGATTTTTCGATGCCATGAAAAAATAGAATATGCCATAAAAAATAAGACTTTTGGTAAAGGAAATAGAATGCTGCAATAAGTAAAATTGGTCTATAAATCCAAAGGTTAGGTTAGTTGTTGGTCATTTGGGTATTTCAAAAATCTAACCTAACCTGTAGAACGGATCAATCTCGT
>JAQFYT010002448.1:0-12892 GCA_034694925.1 Ceratophysella denticulata | reverse complement strand
ACCTGTGAGTCCAGCGTATACTAGAGCGTCAACGTGTTGGAAATCAGCTCCCAAATGGGGTTCAGTCTGCTCGGGCTTGATACGCACTCCGAGTAAGTGCATCAGTTGAACATGAAGACGTTATAACTTGTATAATTTTTTTTTAAATACATAGCCTTCGGTAGAAAGTACTCTTTTTCGGAATACAAAGGTATACCAAAAGCCGTGTGTAAACACAACAACGCCTGTTGTCTGTGGTTACGTACTGTTGCGTACCGTCCGCGTAGGTAATAACTTCGCTAATACACTTACTTGTGTCAAGCAAACATCAGCGGTTTAGGCTACTATGTTAATTGAATAGTTGTTGCCAGAGTTTGTTATTGTACTATCGATTAAATTCCAGAAATTTTGTTTGATGTTTAGAAGATCGTAAACATAAGTCAATACAATAGCATTTGTTCTTTCTGGTACAGTTGTGTCCTTTCTATAAGTATTGGAATTTCAAAGTCAAAGTCCACTAGCAATTGTTATAACACCTTTGCATGCATAATGCGATTTAAGCAAAAGTATGTCGGAGTCTTGGTTCTCACGATTTTGATCGGAATCGTCGTACGCTTTGCCCCTTACCAAGTTTCTAATCACAGAAGCTACTGTAATCATGTAAGTTGTGGCGGAATACTGTATCCTTTTGAAAAAAATTCTAAATTCTGACAACAATTAAAATATTTAATAGTTCGTGATTTAAGTTTGTACCCTTCTGGTTTTTATAATAAAGGATCAATTTGGACAAAATTAAGAATTACATATATATCTGTATTTTTTATTTATTAAATCTTTAGTTCACGAATTCGTCCCAGAAGCCAGGATCAACCGATACATTGATACCCAACGTAAATCTATCGACACCAGTATCAATAATTTCTTGGGCTGAGTTGAACCACGCATGCTTCCAGGATGATACCAAGAAGGTTCCTTTGGAGGTCGCCTATCCTAAACCTGAATTATATCCATCCAATTCACTGGCCTACAAACCTCCGAACAAAGCAGACCTCCGAGAAGAAGAATTTACTATTGTCATGCTGGCATATAAAAGAAGGAAAGAAATGCTCATTAATCTCAAAAATTTGGTAGCATTACCATTTTTGAATAAAATAATTCTCATTTGGAATGAAATGGAGCCGCCTGGTGAGAATTTTACATGGCCAAGGCTAGACGTCCCTCTACAGGTATGAGAAAAATTCCTTTTTGTTAAGTATCTAGATTGACGAATGGGCACAATATATCGTGCTCTTGTGAGAAATTATTTGACACACTGGCAGAAATATTGAATTGAATAAACTAGGTAGTATAAAAACATGCCCCGCTTGACACCAATTGCAGTGCTAAATAATTCTAAAATAAACCTAGACATAGATTTTGTCATATGTGCCTAGCGTCACCCTCCCTAAACAATGACTACGTTTATTCTAGGTTGTGTATCTGGGAAATAATAGCTTGAATAATCGCTTCCGGTCGTTTTCACTGGTTGAAACGGAAGCCGTTTTGAGTCTTGACAACGATGTCTATATATCCCACGAGGACGTTCTCTTTGCTTTCAGGTACATACACAAAAATGAAATTATTACTCGTCTGTACATTGTACAATGTTTCTCAAAACGTTCGTACTATTTAAATATATATATTCAGTGTCTGGAAGAAACATCGGGGCCAAATCGTAGGATTTGCTGGACGTAGCGTGATCTGGAATACTAAAATGACACGATGGGAGTATGACACAAGCCTTTGCTCTGTATCTCTTGTGCTCACAAGTAAATGTCAGAATTTATTTGTTTTCAGCATTCGGTTTCAGAAGAATTAACTTCCTATTAACGCCGAGCGACTTCCGAAATCATTTCATAGCTGTTGTTATTCTTTTCTTATTACAGGTTATGCTTTCCTGCATAGGAAGTATTTATCAATCTACACCCAGCAAATGCCAAAAATTATTCTAGATCGGATTGACAACAAGACAAATTGCGAAGATATTGCCATGAATTTTCTTGTATCTCATATTTCCCAGAAGGCGCCTATTAAAGTATGAAGCCTCACAAGTATTCAACATAATCCAAAGTATTCAAATGATATTTAGGCTCATCTTATTTTTAGGTAACTCCCAAAAACCTATGGAAATGCCCAAAATGTCCAGATGACGACGGTCTATGGAGAGATCCCACACATTTCGAAGAAAGAAATGAGTGTGTAAATTTCTTTGTTCAGGTAAACCCATTAATACAATTAATAGTAAATTCTATCGTCCATAAGTTTAGGTAATCCCATCCCATAAGTGATTTCTTTCTGTACCTGTACTAATTTAACTATTTCTATGATTCTGTAGATATTTGGTTATATACCTTTGTTCAAGTCTGAGTACCGAGCGGATGACTTATTTCAAAACAACTCTAAGTGCATCGACCGTTCCAGTTAATGCAGTTAAATACAAACCTCTTTCATTGACAGATCAAATCAGCAAATCAATTATGCAGTTTAGGATATTAGTTTATGAACAAATATGTGGATCATAAAGTAAAATGACGACAGTGATTTATATTGACATCAAATGATTGGTACGAAATGACTTTAACCACTTCGCTCCCGCCTACGTGACAGTAACGTAGTCAGGCGAATGAACCCTGCAGCCCAGCTACGCAACAGTCTCGTACCTGTTGCATTTGCGTAGCTCAGAGCCCGCCTTCGTGACAGTGACGTAGTCGGGTGAAGGAACCCCAGAGCCCGCTTACGCAACAGTCACGTAGACCGCAAACATGCTCTGTCAGCCCACTACGTGACATAGACGTAGGCCAAATAATACTATGTTTGCAATGGCGGATGGGTGGAACATTGATAACAGTTTTGCAAAATCAACCACAGAGTTGATTAATATATATATAAAAGCCAGATGTCGATCGATCGGTCTGTCGATCGGTCGGTGAGAAGCCCAACAACTTTTCACAACAAAGTGGTACTACACAGTTGTCGTCAGGTGAACTTTAATTGCAGTAATTGGCCAAGTAGAGAATTGGAATTTTTAGCGATGCTTCTTTGCGGATTTGATTTTTCGATCAACGACGTTTCCCAACACAGCGCGTGTGGTACTATACAGTTGTCGTCAGGTGAACTTTAATTTCAGTATGTAAATGGCCACGTAGAGAATTGAAATTTTTAGCGATGCTTCTTTGCGGATTCGATTTTTCGATCAACGACGTTTCCTAACACAACAGGTGCAGTATACTGTGGTCGTCAGGGTGACTTTAACTGTAGTAGTTGACCATGCAAAGTATTCCAATTTTTAACGCGTTTTAAGTACGCAATGAAGGTGATTCTGATTGAGTCCTGATATGTACAGAATGCAGTGATCCTGTTCTCAGGGTTACTTAAATTTTGGTAAATTTTCTATTAATCAATATAATTGCGGGTTGCAGTAAAGTCCAACGACTTTTCCCAGCAACAGCAAAGTATGTGAAGTACGTACGGTGCGGTGTAGTGATCAATTTTGAAGACCTCTCGCTTAAGCGGGCGTATTCGCTAGTTTTCAATAATATCTGGTAAGGTTGCTGTTTAATAGTTAAGTAGGCACAGCAGCAGCACCATGCACAGCTAGTGTTTCAATTCAATTCTAAATACACCAGGGTACCTTGACGATTGTTTGTTTGGGTGCCGCAGCGGCCAAACAAACAAATACTCAAATTACCCTGAAATACACGATACACTCAAAATTCGGATACCACAACCGCAACATTGGGTTAATGACTCGTTCATCGTTTTACAAATTTCTGAAGTTGCCATGACTTTCTTTTCTTGTGTATACCAAATGAGGTTGAGGATGTTTGTTCCAGGCAATTACGATTACGATTAATAATACAGAGAGTAATAGATAATAGATCGAGAAAATGAAGTTGTAATTGTAAGTGTATACTTCTGAACTCAGAGATAAGATTTGATATTTTTTAACTTGCAGTTATCACGGAATAATCCTTAATCACAAGTGAATCAAAATTATTACACTTTTGGCAATACTTTCACTGTTTCGTGCCGGAAGAAGTAAAGAAATTGCAACATTTGAATCAAATCGCACAGCTATCAAAATGGAATCGGAAACTATGTAAGTTGAACGTTAAACCTATATTTGAAATACTTACTAATAAAAACCTTAGTATGTACTTTAAATACTAAATCTCTTTTTTACAGTAAATTCAATGAGGCTGAGGGTAAAGATGGGTTCCTCATTAAAGATGATTCAGCTATGATTCATATCTTTCCGAGTCGTTCGAATCAGAAAGTTTCCAGTTCGAAGGTCAAGCTCACAAATGTTGTGAATTATGCTTGGGATGCTCAACATGGAATTGGAAGACTGATTTCTCCGCACTACAGCGGAAAGTTTATTGCATATTGTATCAAAGGTAAGTCCGTTGCAGAGAATGTACGCTGAATAGCAGGAAAAAATCAGCCGTATACACAATATTAATTATTAATTTTTATTCACAGTGGCCAATGTTGGTGCAGTTCGAGTCGTTGACTTGAATACTCAGGAGCGTGTTCTCATGAAAGGCAGTCGAGGTTTAATCAAAGATGTTGAGTTTATGCATAAGTCTGATGACATGGTTCTGGGATTTATTGATGAATACGGAAGCTTCTACATTTACAAGATTATGAAAGATTTAAAAACCCAGAAAATGCAGTAAGTTATTCGGGAACCTTATTGCATGTTAGTATGTGTTTAGAAAATCTAATGTGTTTGACTAATTTACACACAGAACCGCCCTAATATTTCAAGTCTCGCTCGAGGGCTCACCATCACGACTGGATTGTCGACGATTTATTTGGTGCAAGTTTGTTCCGGATGAGTCGAACGATATTGCAACGCCTCGGGACTTTGCTTACCACTTTGCTGTTTGTGAAGACGATTTGGTAAATAAAAAATTTGAATTATTAAAACTTACTGAGCCCAGCAGATTGCAGATTTAATGAAAATGCGCGTTTCGTTTGCAGGTTTACGTTGCAAATCTTGTTCAACTAGTTCAGAAGTTCGGGGAGGGTACTCATACTCTGCCTTCATTGAAAGGACATTACATGACTATTGATGCTCATGCCAGTTCAGTCGTGGATGCGTCCTTCTCTCCAGACGGCACTGCCCTTGCTACTGCAAGTAAGGATGGAACCGTGAAGTTTTTCCAGGTAATACTGTCGTATTCATTCAGAATATTGTAGTCGTAGACTTTGTATTACTCTTAATTTCTAAAGAACAAACAACAGGTTTATTTGGTGGGTGACGAAACACCGAGATGTCTCTACTCCTGGTCACCGCATGAAGGGAATCCTGTAACTAAAATGTTCTTCTTGGATGATCATACTCTGAACAACCCATCTGAGTACGTTATTAGTTTATGCAAATTATTCTTACAGCGGATTATTTCCAGTTCTCAAGTTTAATTTTTTATGTATATGTTGCAGATCACAGTACTGGAAGTACATGATTACAGCTGGTGCTAATATGAGTGAACTCAAACTCTGGACATGTAAATCATGGGAATGTCTTCAAACAATAAAATTCTGTTGTCCAAGTCCATCAACCTTGAAAATGGATTTGAATATCAATGCTAAGTTTTTGGTTCTCTCAGATGTTCATCGAAAGGTAAGTTTTTTTTTACTTACACGAATTAATCTTAGCCTAATTTCATTTCCTAATTGTGTTTATTTATTTCTCAGGTTATGTTTGTACTGAATCTGGAACATGACGATGATACTGCAAGATTCTGTTGGATCAATGAATTCTCATTACCAGTAAATATGATTGGCTTCAATATTCGTGAAGCATTTTTTGCTACTAATCAACAGATCGCGGACAGAGGGTTCGAACATTTTGGTACGTCGAAGTGGAGTTTGGAGTTACCTGAATGCTGAATAGAAATTAATAACTAATTAAATCACTTTTTTTACTGTAGTTTCATCAAGTGACACGGATGATGCCTATGCCTGTATTGTTGACGTTATTTTTGTTCAACCGAAATCCTTGATGGAAGCCGCGGTTGCTTTCCGTCCACCGACTGGGAGTTCTCCAACAAACGGACAACGGACTCACAGCCGAATTTCCTTTGACGATTCCGTTTCTTACAGTAAGTTTTTCTTTTATTTTGGGTTAAAACGTTAGATTCTAGCTTAATATTCAATATTTCTTGATTCGCTTAGAAGACGATGACGAGGAAGATGCTAAACTGGAACTTGAAGTTGAGGACGAAGACGAAGAAGAGAACATCTTGGAACCAGAAGAAGCTATTCCAAAAGTAACCCGAAGTCCACGAGCAACATCTCACTCACCGTCTCGTATTCCTACTCCAGTCTCGACCACACGTATTGGCTCAAAGTCACCTGCCACAAGACGATCCCCGTCCCCTCGTCCACCATCTCAGGGCGTGTGTGTGTCTCAGATGACTCAGCAGCTCAATTCTCTGATGGGAGTTGGAGTCGGCGTTGGATTTGGGAACAATCTCACGGGATCCCTGAGTACGGGCCACGTTGAAGGAGCCACAGGACATAGTCCTTTCCATGGAATGAACCTGGTAATGTCCGCATATTGTCATTTTTCAAATTCTTATAATAATCTCTGAATTGGTTGATTGACATTAACATTAGATAAGCGAAAGTGCTACTGGCCCGATTCGAATCCGTACCTCGAGCGACAACGGGAATCTAAGCAATGCTTCATCTAGTCCGAGTCGTGAAGTGGAAGAGATTCTGAGTCCTAAGAATAATGAATCTAGTAAGTAATTTGTAGTTTGAATTCGACCCCATTAAATAGCTGCTGAATTACGGATTAATAATTGGATGCTTTTTATTTTAGTGATTCACAACAAATTGGACACAAGTTACAACAACGTGGAATCTACCTACACGGTGAATAACTTGGACGTTGAAGGAAATATTCTTCACGCTCGTGATATACCATTGCTCTCGAGTCCAAAATCTTTCCAGAAACTCCCTGTCAAAGTCAAGTCCTTAGGTGGAGGTGAGTTGGGAAGTCCTCAACTCCCGCAGGTCTTGGAACAAGTGAATAGTATTATGGATATGATGAAGACTCAGGCACAGGAAATGCAGGTAATACGAATATGAATACGTGTGGTGTATTAGATTCTGATGTTTCTGTTTGTTCGGTCGTTTGGTTAACAACATTTAACATATTTATGTTCCTTACAGGAATTGAAACGGGAAGTAAGTCGTCTGAATAATGCACAAAATGCAGCTGCCCGACAACTAGATGAGAACGGAATGACACGTGTCATGGACAAGTATTTTGGTCATAATCAGACCTGTCTCCAACGTCTGGAGGATACTATTAAAACCACAGTGTTCACAATGGTAAGGTATTTTAACCTGATACCTGACTAAATGTGCTAAGCACAATTTCTTAAACATTTATTGGGTTACACTTTACAGGAAAGACAGTCAGCTGGACAGATTCCACCGAATTTGGTTGAGAATGTTTCTGCTACGGTTGGGCATGCTGTGAAGACTGAGATCGAGACTAGAGTCCTTCCACGTACGTAATGCAATATCTACTTATTATTTACATTGAATAAGGTTATGTCTTTGAATTTGGCTCATAAAAAATAATTTTGCTTGCAGAACTTGTGAAGGTCTTCGAGCCAGCTAAACATCAAATTAATAACGATATCGAGAAATTGGTCAAAGCAGCTGAAGCTCGAGTGAAACACCAGATTGGTCATATTTTCAATGGACATGTATGAATTATGAATTTTAGCATGTGGGATTTTTAGTGTGTATCTTGTATTACTGTATTTTAATATTGCTTAATAATTACAGGATTTCAGGAATGCCCTGGTCCCAGAGCTATCGGCATCTTTGAAATCTGTTTGTGATGGTGTTATTACTCAAGTTTTTACCACTTCTGTGGTTCCTAATTTTGAGAAAGCCTTGCAAAATATTTTTGCAAAAGTCAACGACACCTTCATGGCCGGAACCAAAGAATGTAAGTTTGGTTCTGTCTAAGGCTTAGGTTTATTAGGATTTCATATCCAAAACTTGGTTAATAAAATATTCCTATAATTTATTGTAACAGATCTGGGTGCACTCGAGGCATCTCTGACTTCAGGTCGCCAACAGAATGAAAACTCCCAAGAAGCTATCCGAGACCAACTTACGAACATGCAGGATAATTTGAGCAGCATTCTTCAAGTCGAATTGGAGACACACATGATGCAAGTTCTTGGTAGTCTCCAGGGTGGAGTAGTGAAGAAAATTGAGGAGTCCATGTCTAAAGAACTCTCCCGAGCATTCCGTGATCAACAAAGATATTTTGAAATCTCTGTTATTCCACGAACTGTTACACCCGCAGTCTCTGTTTGTGATCAAATTACCTCACCTTCCGTGGACCCTGCAACTCTTCAACGACAAGTTTTAGCCATGTTGGATTCTGGTGATATTACAGGAGCATTTGTCAAGGTATGACGAGTAATTCAAGGCTTGCCTTTGTATACAGATAGGTATTCCTTAGATTTACTCGTGTTTTGATTTGGTGTCATTTTTGTAGGCTACGAACTGTGCAGACACGAATCTTCTGATGACCATTGCCGGACGTGTGCGTCCGTCTGAAGTATTTACAAAAAGCCTTCCAACAAGTGCTCATCTCTCCATCATTCAACAAATGGCCATTGATATGACGAGTTACACCGAAACTAAAGTGTCGTAAGTAATTTTTATTTATATTCAAATTGTATTCATCAGTTAAGAACTGCATTTTAAAATATTGCTTTTTTTATTTCTTTAGTTATCTCCAAGCTGCCATGGGTTCATTGAATATCAGCGATCCTAGAGTACTCAAGAGTATGACCCGTATTATCCCAGTTTTCCATGCGAGCGTGAAGAACTTTCTGAGTGCGAAACCAGATAGCCCGCTTGTGGGCAGTATCAAATTACTTGAAATGGCCTTTGTAGGAATCGGGAATACTCTGCGTCAACAGCAAATAACACCAAATGCTCGAGAAGACAGAATGTCCAGCAGTACTCAGTTCCTTCATCATGGCCAGCATCAACATCTTTACATGGATTAATTAATTAACCTTTCTTCGACTGAATCCTTTGGACGTTTGAAGTTTCAAAATTTTATGTGTTAACAGATTAACTCAATGCGCACATGACTGACATGACAGTATATTATAGCTAAGGTATATATTATTCCGATTCTAAATACGATGACATTTATATAATGAAATAGAAATGCCCTCAGACTAATGAACTTGTTTACTATTTGAAATAGACTGCTTTGTTTAGAGTGGCTTATTTAAAGTTATGAGCTGAATATTTGTGCAACTTGACCTAGCATACTGCCGCTGGGTGTTAGTTCTTATATTCGTATTAGCAATATTGAATATTGAGTCTGCGGGCTAGGCAAAATAATTATAACCAAATATGATGAATTCTACATATTGTAGAGACGGATGGCTCAGGCTCAGGATCTCGAAACCTCATCATTCCACTCACATGCAATGCTAATAGCATGGACTGTGAGTGGAAAGACAGTCCTTGCTATTAGCATTACATTTGAGTGGAAGGACAGTTCACGCTATTAGCATTAGATGTGAGTATGTGAGTTGAAGGACAGTCCATGCTTTACATGTGAGTGGAAAGACAGTCCATGCTATTAACATTAAATGTGAGTGGAAGGATATAGGTTTCGAGATTCTAAGCCATCATCCGTATCCACAATAATGTGACATGGCTGCACCGAAGGAAGTGTTTTCCTGGAAGCCATGTTGCATCTAATATAAAATATGCAAATATTATATTACATTAGCTTAGCTCTAATTAATTATGTGAAGGTATTACTGGAAAACCTTCAGTTATTGCTAGCAATACGGACACCTCGAACAATAATGAACTCCCATATTTTAAATAATATAAACATATAGTGCTTGTTCGGCCTATTTCCTCAAATCTCTAATAATTGTACGAAGAGAGGTGTCGTTAAATCTTTTTAGTTCTTTTCATAAATATCATATTTATCTGTGTAATGAACTCTTCAGAATGTTAATATGCAGTAGTTAGCAACTTTATCTTCGCCTTGTTAGTCTCCATTTAATGCTTCTGTATTTATTATTACTTGATTCTTGAATGGACTTCAAGTCTCCGTTGTGTATTTCGAGTTTACAAATAAGCATATTTATATAAATAGTGTAGAAGAACAAAGAATTTATTATATCGAAAAGTAAAATTAAATAAAATTATTATAACCCATTCGACTTTATTTCTGTATGTTAAAGCGTTTTAAAAGTTAAAAACCTGCCTTGCGGCAGTTTAGGCCCAGAATATGAACTATTCACTGATGCTAAGGATACCGAGTCGGTTCCATGTACGGAATTGTACTACTGGACTGAAATGGATAATAATTCGTATTAATTGTTTCAAAAGTACGATTAGGAAGTTCAGGTGGACCCGGAAGTGAGTCCTCATCTGGAGGCATTGTTGGATTCGGTGAGAGAAGCTGAAATCGTGGGACTGGGCGTGGAGCAGGCGTCGCATGCTGTTTCATATGACATTTCAGGGATTCCGAGCTTACAAAACTAGCTTGACATTTCGAACATTTGAACATCTTGGTAAAGGTATAGGATTTGACTTTCTTGGGTCGGGCCTTTGACAATTTCTCATATTTTTCAAATTCTTCGAGTTGGGGATAGTTGGTAGAATGGTGTTTCTTGGTCATATGAATTTTGAAGGATTCTGTACATAATTAGATATGGATTTTGATTATTTGTATCTTGTTTAAACAAATTAGTTATGTTTGATTTGAGCAACATACTGATTGTGTCACATTTGTATGGACAGGATTTACAGGCCAGGTCAAACGGCAAATCCGCAGTTGTTGCACTGGATGATTTCGGTTTTGCTATTACTCGCTTTGGTAAAGGCAGCGGTTCCTGACATCCAGGATTCGGAATGATGACAGATGGAGATGATGAGGCACACTCTGTGTGACGCTTTTTTGTATGAGCCACTAAATTGGACTTTATGGCTGACCGGTAGTCACATTTCTGACAGGCATAGGGTCGAAGGCCAGAGTGGGTTCGGCTTCGTGAATGCCGGAGTAAATCTGACGGTGTTTTGAAAGTTTTGCTACAGCCGTCCACGGTGCAGACGTAAGGACTATCCCCTGAACGAAAGTGTAATTCAATGCATATATATAAAATTAAATAATTTCGTAGGTAGTCGTTAGTCGTACAATCGTGTACCTGTATGAAATCGGGTATGGATGTTCAATTCAACGGAATTCTTCGTCTTGAACGGACATAATTGGCACCTGAAGAAGGGTTTCATAATGATAAAATCCGTTGCATAATGAATCACTATTTTTCTGGCCTAATTCAAACAAGTTTTGGCCTATAAACTTTTTGACAAGTTTTGACCTTAAATAAACGGCGTTTTTAGGTTAATCATTGTTTTTTTTAAAATTAGTAACGTGATTTATGCTAAGAAAGGTTAGATGAAGTGTATTCATGTTAGGTTAGGTTTAAAAAGCCGAAAAAAGATGAAAACGTCGTTTATTTAAGTCAAAACTTGTCAAAACGTTTAGTCCAAAACTTGTTTTAATTAGGCCACTTAAATTGACACCCTTGCATAATTACTACTGGATATTAACCAAGTTGTGCTCCGTATTTATTCGAATTACTTGAACGGTTTCTCATCGCTGTGAAGACGCTGATGTCTTTTCATAGACGAGGCTTCGACACAGGAATAGGAACATTGGCTGCATTTGTTAGTCTTGTTACCCTCATGGATTCGTTTATGCTGTTTCAGTTTATCTTGACGACTAAAGTTTTTTGGACACCGATCACATGAAAATGGCTTCTCGCCTGAGTTATAACAATATGACAACTTTGAAATTCATAGTGAATTTTTGTTTCTGATACCTATATAGCAAATCAGTAAGTAATATTTTACAAACCATTATGCTTTCTCATATGTCGTACCAAGTCTTTGGGATGCGGGGTAGAATACTGACAAACTTTACAGTGAACCCGGGTTGGTGCTTTCTCCCCCGATTTATCTAAATGGGTTAAATAGAATTTAGAAAATTCTTCTAAATACACAGAACGTCATGTCTTATGTTTCGCAAATATTGCTTTGACATCTGACCTTTTCTGGGTTTTTGATTAGGTCCAGAACTGGACATTTTAACGCCAGCTCCTTTTCTGATTACTGTTCCCGGTATCTCGACGTCCATCTTTCTTCAGTTCATCTAAGTTTTTTGAACGGTATTAAATGGAGTAATTCGGTATTATTCAAGTGTCGTATGTCGGATACATCATGTCACCCTTGTCATTCCGATTCGATCTTGCTTGAACGAGTTTTCATGAACGATTTTCAAATGTCAAAGGCGACGGAGTTCAAGCATTTTGCACTACCCTGTACATGTACATATGAATATACATATAAATATAGGATCCATCAAATACATTGTATTTGACATATGAAAGCAATATTAATTCTTATATAGAACCTGGCAATTGATTACCTGTGCACCTTGTTCGAAGGGTCACACCGTTACACGAGTAGTGGGAGTAATATTTGCAACACATTTGACATTACAAATATTTTTTAAATTAATATTCTCGTTTCGACAATTTCCGCATTTTTTTATTGTGCAGGGATATTCTTGTTGCCTGTCTGTCGTCTTTATTGGAATGTTGTGCATTGTGCATCTCTTCGCTTTGGGCGATTTGGCAAGGTGCTTTGAGCGGCGAACATAAGCATTCAAAATAAAATCTTCTTTCGCTTTTGTTTGCAGCAGCACGGTCTAACTAAAAAGCACCGACCACACCGACCTCACCGACCACACCGACCACACCGACCTGAGGTCGGTGTCCTA
>JAQFYT010002447.1:0-12897 GCA_034694925.1 Ceratophysella denticulata | reverse complement strand
TGAATGAATCGGTATCGTTCAAAAATCTCACCGTGTACGGTAAACTCAACTTGTCTATTATTACAGAACCGTCACGAATTATCTCATCTGGAGATTCGTTTTCCGTTACATGCCCTTCCTAGGAAACAAGTTTCTGCAGATCTGGATGGAATTCATGAAAGATGTACCGGATACAAATGAAGAACGCCTTCATCTCTCACGGTATACTTTTACTCTATAGCATATACACGTATCCTATTTCATCTTAACTTAAATACTACGCTTTCTGGGAATTCCTTGTATAATTGACCTGGCTTGAGATATTACCAAATGCACTCAGCATTCGCAAAAACTAAAGACAAACATTAAATCCCTCAAGCACTCAATCGAAAATGTACCATTCCATTAGCTGCTGAATCTATAGGTATACAGCTCTCAAAATTGATGCGCGATGCCCAGAGGGTCCTAAGCTGCTGTCAATCTGGATTTTTACAATATGGACTCAAGTATTTTAACTTTGTCTGTTTTTGAAGTTGGAAGCAATGTGCGGCTATTGTGAATGATGGTTTTGGAATGGCCGTGGCCTCACTGTATGTGGAGCAGAGTTACCGGAACACGACGAAGGGAAAGATCCGAGACATGATTTACTATTTGAAGAAGGCGTACAAGGAAGTGATTCGGGAGCAGACTTGGCTCATGGAGACGTTCAAGGATGACCTCGTTGATAAGGTACATACTTACACCAAACATACGAAGCATGATGAGTCTTCCTTCTGGCTCACGAATTTCTACAACTTTCCCCTATACGGAAACTACTGTCATAAACATCCTCCGCTTATCTCATGGCTACATGCTACTTACAGCTTAGTATTGACATGGAATTACGTATTAAGAGGGAGAGGGACAGGGATTTTCCAAAGAAATTGGGACTTTCTCCAAGACGTTTCGCAATGCAACTCGCATCTCAGAACACCGTGCATTTAAAGTCTGGATACGTAGATATATGCCAAGGTTGCATTTTAATTGCGTAATTACGTAAATTACTTGCCCACGGGTCGACTACAATAAGAAACTGCTCAATGCATTAAATCAGGGTTATAAGATTTCGCTAAAATAATAGTTTTTTTTTAATATCAACGGGAAATTCAAGTACACCGAGTTACATTTACATGCATATTCTGACCGTATAAGCCCGAAGCAAGGAAATAACAGGTACCTTTGTGTGCGAGCGAGCCTTTGTTGAACGTAGACGCTGTGCCGATCTTTCTCTTTTGCTTTCTCTCCAGCTCATGAACATGGGAGACAAGATCGGCTACCCAGCCTATATTCAGGATGACAAGGCCCTGGAGCTGGAGTATGATGGCGTAAGTTTCAATCAAGTTTTAGAATTTGAGAGTAAGTAATGAGTCCCCATTCCCACGTAATCACCACCGTCCTCAATTCTCATCTTAGCTCGAGATTGACGAAGAGTACTTTCTCATGAATATCCTCAAAATGAGACGCTTCGAGGTTTTGAAGGAAATTCGGAAAGTTAGTATGGCCGTGGATAAGGAAAAGTAAGTTAATTGCCTGTCCAATGTAGTTCGGATTAAATTGAAATTCGAGCCAAATTGGATATTGGATTTTAGATTAGCCTTAAGAGCGCAATTTACGGTTCCAAGAATATAGAATTTATTAGATTTTTACGTCATTTAGGGATTGGATAATACTCCCGCTCGTCGCCAATGCCTTCCACAACCCAACAGCTAATGAAATCGGTAAATTTCTGTCTGCCTGGCTATTTATGCTGCTAGTTAATTTGCATATAGATAAGGTTTTCCTTTGTGTGTTCCAGTGATACCGTTGGGAATGCTCCGCTACCCCATGTACCATGACGAGTATCCCATGTATCTCAATTTTGCCAATCTAGGGATCGTGATTGGGCATGAAATGACGCATGGCTTTGATCATCAAGGTACGATAACAATAACATGTACATAAAATCTGCCTAGTAGCCTTGATAGCATTTTAAAGCATCAATTCTGAGGCCACGTGTAATGTGTAATGTTCCAGGACGATTTTACGACAAGAACGGAAACTTCACGCACTGGTGGCCGGAAGAAGTATTGACGGGTTTTAAGAATCAAGCCATTTGTTTTACGGAGCAGTATGCACGATTCGAAATGCCCATGATTCAAAAGAACGTGGATGGGAATAACACGCTCGCAGATAATGTTTGTGACAATGCGGCTCTTCGAATTAGCTGGCTGGCTTATCAGCTCTGGATTCAGGATCATGGACCCGAACCAGAGCTTCCAGGACTCAATCATACTATACAGCAAATATTCTATATTTCATATGGCCAGGTACGTCCAATTATTAATTATTACCAAATCCAACGTTTTGGCCTCGTGTTTTGATAATAATGCTATCAGCGTTTGAATCCGAAATCCGGAGATTATTCCAGTCACTTTCCTTCGACGCTCCGACTTCCGCCCACACTTTCTTTCTTATCAAGGGCCTGATTTATATTCTGGTAGATTTGGTGTGAAGTCCTGAACAAGGAAGGTTACGAGCAGTACGTGCGAGATCCACATAGTCCTGGACAATTCCGGACCTGGGGAGTGGCTCAGAATAATAAGTACTTTGGAGACGTGTTCAACTGTCCGCAGGGCTCTCCCATGAATCCTCCTGACAAGTGTGTTCTCTGGTCCTAAAAAAAGTACCCTGTCCCTGTCGTGTCCTCAATCGATGAAGCGAGCCACAGAAAGATAAGACAGTGGAAAAATCCCAGAGATGAATTCATTTGGCACTACATAATGTATACTACTAGAATATATAGAAACTGTAGAATGATCGCTCTATACGTACTATTCCAGAATGCTCTCTATTCGTTAAGGGAGTATTACCGACCTTAAACTTGGTTGGAATTCGTAATGCTGGTTTGGCTTATGGAGTAGACAACACTGCTATTCTGGTTTCATTGCTAGTTATCGTAATATTACACGCACCGTTGGTTAATCAGTGGTGAATATTGACAAAAGCGTAATTCTCGAATTCATAAGAAGGTTTAAGGCGGATCTCATGGCGGGAAGAGCATTTGAATTCTCTATTGAAGTATTGGACAAAATGCGGTATCTACACGGTTTATCGCAATGGTACGTCGATATTAAGCCAACGATTTGACATACACGTTCGTTGGACAGATAAGAACCCATAGTTAACGAATTAGATCATTGGTCTCTGGCGAACCGTATTTTGTGATATTCTTAGCATTAGAGAAATTCAAATAGTCTCCCGGTAATGAGATGTATCTTAACCTTAATATTTACTTCAACCGGGTTCAACATGTTTTCAAACTTTCGCGCGGATAAACCAAGCGTGTATGACAGGCCGCACCGCCCATTATGTTGTTGTTTCCATAAGCTAAGATCATCGATTTGGCGCGAGTTTCGACTTTGTTTTTGCTAATACAACCTTAACCTTAAGACTTTTAAAATGTAGCCTACCTAGTTCTACGGGGGTTTTTGGTAAGCCTCTCACGTCTTGCGTGGTTCAGAAATGCCTCAGAGGGTTTTTTCTTTTTTGATGAATTGTAAATACGCAGGCTGGAACTGCTTATGAATCCCAAAAGTTGTCAAAAATGGCAGGAATAGCTACTTATAAGATTTTGGAAGACGACGACGTCGACGGCAGACTGAATACATTGAATTATACATTAGCCTCGTACGGAACCTCTTGACTCCGTACTGCGTGCTGGTACGAAGTTTTACGTATATGAATGAGATTATAATTAATATGACATCATCGTAAGGAAAATACTCCCTTTCTGGAATTATGAATATTTTAACCTTAACGGTAATTTAAAAAAATTCTAATATTTATGTCGTACCTGTACCTGCATTTGAAGTCCGTATTTAATTATATATAAGGATATTCTTGGTCAGGCACTCAGCCTACTTTAACGCCCACCACGAAGCAAAACAAATGTATACGATTCTCCGATTCCCGTATTTTGCTTAGGATAATGCATTGTTATACATTAGGTACGCTTAGCCAACCTGAAATCTCAAAATTTTAGGGTTGTTGTAGTCAAACTTGAAAACTTGTTAAATAGGTATTGAATTTTAAATCTACTTATACGAACTATGCACCCCATTAACGTAAAGTAAACATAAACGCACATAAACTATTGTGATAATCATTTTGAGCGAAAAAGAAATTCCTACAGTAGTCGTTTTCAAACTTCTAAAATTCCTAACTATGTATTACACCCAGTAATCTGTGTGTATAGAGCTGACGAAGCGTCACTAATGCTGTTACCGAAACCGAAGTATTGTCGGCTTGGAACATTAGTTTTTGATTCTTGGCGTATGTGAGCATTATAATATTGAATTATCTAATTAGGTACTATAAACTAAATGTGTCTATTTAGATGACAGAGTAACGCAAGAAAATAGTGTCGCAATGTGCGCAGCGACAAAGTATCATCGCATATTTGAAGCACCAAACCATGTCAGGCTGACATTTTTGGTACTCAAAATCTGAGATACTGTGGCACTGCGCACATCGCTATAAAACTCAGTCCGCGACCCGAACTAAACTGTTAGCTACATGACCTTTGAATCATGAAGTAAGTACATAGTAACATGATATTAATTCACTTCATGTCTAATCTAAGGAAAGGATTATATGGAATTTTTGAAATACATGTTGTATTTAGTTACGTTAAGGAAAAACATGTTGATAGTGCTATTTATTCAGCTTAGCTTTCATCAATGAATAAGTACAAAGTACAATTTCACTAATCATTACTTCCAGCCTATCCTTCGTAACATTTAGAAAACGTTAGATCGAGCCCATAGATATAAATACTAACAACACAAATATTTATTTAAATATCTATTTATCATTTCATTATCTTCCATTCAGACCGTTATTCAATATATGTTTAAAGGACGCTCAAGTCTATAGTTTACATACATATTTAAGTACACAAAACAAGCATAGCAGTATTTCAATATGCATTCGAATTACATATCAGACTCAAGAATTCTGGTACATAACATTATAGGTCATGTCGCTCCAGATCAGTACAATATAACATTTAACAAAAAGGCGTTTGAAGGCTAGGAAGATCATTCATTCCAGGTTACATATAGCAATATAAATAGAAATTGGGTTTGGGTTACAGGGCATACGCAATACGGCGATCGCGTACGGTTTTCCTAACCTTACCTATCGCCTAAAATACAATATTAGGTTCGATAATGAAAAGCGTACGCGATCCCCTGATCGCATTTGACACGGAGCTAAATATATTTAATATTATATTTATTTGCGTATTTGTCCATATAAAGACAAGCTATTACTCTACATGAACCGCAAATTGAGCCACGAAATTGACCAATCCTAATCCAAGGAGTGTGACATGGAAGAAGGCTGAGAGTGGCGTGAGCTGTTGAATATTCTTCTGCCATTTCAAGTAGAGACAAATCGGTAGAAAGAACAAGTAGACCAATCCACAAATTGCACCTGTGAACCGGATAATAGTTCCGATTTTGGGTAACCAAATTCCGAAACAAACGCAGATGACAATGACGAAGGTTGATAGGAGAATAACTTGAGCAAATGTGGCCTCTCGCTTTGTAATAGAATAGAAGACTTGTACTCTCAAGATGTACATGAGGAGTGGGAATACAGTCACCATTTGAAAAAATAGACATATTCGAGCTGTGAAGGCCCATAGGTCTTGTGACCGGAAGTTGTTGAGAAAATTCTGAAAAAAAAAACAAACAAAAAATTGATAATGTTATAATTTAAAACGTTTGAACACTCATTGAACGTTATACAATGGATACACTTACATCTTCAATGCACATTTTCTCAAGAGGAAAGATCACGTAAATGGTTCCTCCGATAAAAAGATAGGTTAACGCCACCAAGATGAATGCCAAGGAAAGATCTCGTTTCTGTAGACAAACGAATTCATAAACAGGTATTAATTTGAAGCTTCGGATTTAAATCTAATACGGAATGAACCGCGTGACGTACATTATTTTCGGGATATCGATTATTCTTCATAATCGTGATGAGGCAATTGTGAATGAAGAAGGCTAATGACAACATTCCAGCCAGTGCAGGGAAAGTAGGCTTGTACAGTGGGACATAGGACGGACTCGTTTCATCCGTGAGGGATAGATTGACCCCATAGCTAGCTCCTTTGACCAAGCAAAACACTACGAGATAGATCACAGAAAAAGTTCCTGTGTGAATCAAACAAAGAAATCAACGTAGAATTGCAGTTTGACTCAGTTTTCCACTTCTACGGTGAATTATTCTGCGTGATGTGATATTTCCTTACCAAGAGAATTGAACTTTGTAAAAAATGTTGGAGATCGTACGCAGGCCAAAGGACCCAGAATGGCAATGAGAAATAACGGAACTGTTTTGTGTAAATCCCAGATTTCATGAAATTCATCATTTGGATTTGAGCTGTAGTCATCACTCGCCGTCTCATTGTCCATTGAAGGACAAAATACTGAAAATTGTATTTCAATTAAAAAGCAAACCAATTGTTGATCACAAGTAAATTACAGAAAGTAATTTTATCTCTTACTCGTGGTATTGTACACAGTTTCATTCCCGGTCGGTACAACGAATTGTGAATGGAGAAAATCCACGGTGTGATACATGAAATTACTCATGAGAACCCAATAAACGATACACGCTCCCAGAAGAGTTAACACCGAGAAAATTAGAGCCACCCACTGAGCCCATTTCCCAAGCAGGCGCTTGCAAAGGACTGCAAAATCTGTCACGACTGAATTTTCTGAATAAAAAGATGTATCAAAATCAAATCAAAGCTCGTCGAACAGACATGATAAACGATAAACGGTATAGAATTCAAAACTCCAATTACCATGAGCCTCAAAAACTTGTAAAATTCTGTATGCCGTATAGAAAGAGAGCATGGCCACTAGAATGAGTAATACGATGCCTGGAATAACTCCAGCTCTTTCCAGAGCCCATGGCATGCTCAGGAGTGACGTCCCCATCATTGTATTCCATACCGCAAATCTGTTAATCCGCAAAATTATAAACCCTGCTTTTTAATTTCAAGGACAAGTAGCCAATTCTCGAATAAACTTACACAGTGACCATACTGCTCTGTTTGCCATCACTACTGGACTGAACGAACTGAGTCGGATAACCGTAAAGGAACTCCGTCGGAATTACATGCGGTGGTATAAGGAGAATATCATCATCTTCAGGAACTGCGACTCGTCTCAGTCGATTATAGTACAAATATCTCGAGTAATTGGCTCGCATTGACCAGGCATCATCCCCCTCATTGATTCCTATCAGGTCAGTCGCACTTCCAATGCTGCTCACACTTCCACTATTTCCGAGTGTCGTTGGAAGGGTATTGGATGTGTAGTGATACGGTCGCCTGTAGAAATCAAGCATCGTATAACATGAAAAAACTTGACATAATTGCATAAATTAGCATAAAATTCCTGTCGATTCTATACTAACCTCCGTTGATTGCTTCCAGCACTATTTGTACTCAGTAGACCTTCGTTCTCCATGCTGAACAAGTATAACCAAACCAATAACCGTTGACCGCTGTTGACGAGATTCGCTACCTGAGACTGAGAAAGCGTTTATCTTCGCTATAGCTGCATGAACACTGAGGCGAGCAAATATCCAGTCTTCAGCTCCACACCGGAATCAGATTGACACGTGTATTTCTTTCTTGCATTTGTTCAAAGATTGAGGTAAATCTGGATATATATTGATTATTGGAGTAGACGCCAAACAGTGAACAGGTTCTGGTTGTCGTCAGACAGATCAAGTTTCAAGTTCCGAATGACAAACAACGAAATAATCCGAATTATTTGCTAAGTCTCTTTTGTCTTTATCAGTAGCTCCACGTGGAGATTCTTCCTTGTAGCTTTGGTTCGTTCTCTCCCAGCGTCCAGTGAGAACTCATTCTTGTATCACTGATAAGAAATAAGCAGACAGACACCACCGTTCAGAATTAAACAAATAGAAAGCGACATGGGAAGTGTAATGACTAATGCGTCTCATCAGTCAAAAATAAAGCCTAGAACAAACAACAAGAACAGTCCCTACATTGAATAGACTACACTTTTAGGGTTACAGTTAAGAATGAAGAATGAACTGAACTTTGGATTGATTGAGTCATCCAGTATCAGTTCAGTTGTCAGCGTCAAATAAGAAAGAAGAAATTATTATTGTCTCTTGTGTCACACACACATTCTTTATTAACTTTTATTTTTCAAGGAGGCGGCGATTCGATGGTATTTCATTTCTTCATTTCACACTCAAAAGTGTCGACATACCGTCCATGGGACAAATTTACTTTCACTCTATAATCTAACTCTTTTTTTTTTAACGAATCAGAAAATGATTTATTTAAACTTCCACATAAATACCAATCTGAGTTACAAACTTACTAAAGTCTGGGTCAAACAGAATATCAATTTTGCAACTCCTTGTGCACTCGTTGGTTCACACACGACAATGGGAAATGCTGCCCTGAATTCTATAATCGGGATGTGCACAAATATTTGTATACGGTCATAACGGTTTACTTAGTACATAATTTGTAATTGTTGTAAATATAAATACCGCGTGGCCCTGTTCTGTCCATGCTTGTTCCACTTTATGGGGTGTTACTGTGCTACTTACCTAATGGCCTACAGTAGTATTTAAATTATAATCAATAATGTACGATGTAATAGGACTTATATGTAGCTTGGGATGTAAGATTACGAATTAGATATAAAACACGATTATCTAATTACGTATGTAGACAGCACAGCAAGACAGCACGTAGTTAATGGTATGTAATAAAAAATAACCTTTTGCTCCACACCAAAACCAGAAATAAATCGACTTTGACATGGATCTGGCACTGGCTGGAATCTCTGGAACTCTTGTCCTGGATTTGCTGGAGAAACTTTCAGATCCAGCTGAGCCTGAGGTATGTAGAACGACTGATGACGACACAGTAAAAAACTAAAAGTTGTCTGAACCAACGGCAAACCTCAGAAACAGCTCTCTTGACTCTTGAGCAGAAAAGGGGAGAATACAGAGCAGAACTCAAAATCTACTTCGTTCACAAAATCAGCTTTTTGGGAAGACACTTATATGATGCTTTATTGGTTTTACATTTAACTTTAACTAGAGCAAGAATTACGTTAACAGTTAAAACCACCCATCAAAGGAATTCCTCGACAAAACTTTGACTGCACTCTCGTCAATCTCAAAATAAGACTGGCTTCACGTTTGACGTTACAGTTACATTTATGTACATATGCGTAATGCGTGAATCGTGAATTTCCATGACGTAATTTATTCTTGCTCTTGTTCTGCTTATATCCAACCTAACTAACACAGTTAGCTTTCAATAAGTGTAACAATAATTGACATACTCTTTCGTCATAGATTGTCGTATTTTATTATTAATTTTTCATTTATTGAATATAAAAGTTCATGATTTTAAATAAGATTTGTTCAGTACAAATTCTATAATGGAAAAAGCTTTATCCCCCGCTCTTCCAGCTTATAGTGATATTCTTTGAGTCGTTGTTTAGCTCCAGCTGAATTTTCTATCCGATAAATCCGTTCCTCCATACGAACAGACAATACTCCGTTATATTTTGAAGAAAATCCAGTTTTGAGTGGATTAACACTGAAAACTAGATTTGGAAGAACATGAGCGACGAGACTGGAGAATTTTGACTCATTGTTCCTTCCACTTCCACCACCGGAGGAGTTGACTAATGTACCAACGCAGACATCCACATCTGGTCGGATGAATCGGAGTTTACGAAGAAATTCTAAAACCATTCTCGTGTTATCTGGATTCTTGGTAGAGTTGAAAATATTGGAAAGGTCTTCGATGATAATGAGAAGTTTGGGTCTGCCTTTGGTGGAATGCTGCGGTTCGGAAGGACAGAGTTTGGTCACTTGTTGAACACATTTGGCGTAGAGATGGTCCAGTTCCAGGGAATGGGTTTCGGGGTTGATGAGCAAGGCATTGGAGTAGTCTTTATTATTTGATTTGTCATCATGATTTAAAAATTCGTAGGTAGTCTTGAGTATGTCAATTACAGCGAGGCGTCCCTGGTCTACAAATTGAAAATAAAATACCAAAATAATAGTAACATGAGCCTGACATTTGCAGAGAATCAAATATAATTAGTTATTGATTATGCACAAGTATGTACAAATTAAGTATATTGATTTAGTTGAAGTCTTACGAATTTAACTGTTATTAACGAGTTAACAAAATTCGACATATAGGGTGGAGTGGGTGTGGGGTAAGGTCGAACGAAATGTTTTTAGTTCAACTTTGAAATATTACTGCGGTGTAACCAAGTAGTGTATTTGGATTCTGATTTATATGTCGTGTGTCGTGTTAATTGTCCTAATGACTACGCAGCCTGTGTGGCACGTGACATTCAAATATTGAGAATTCTCCAATTTGCCAAGCATTGAAATTGAAAGGTGCGCAATTGCTTTGATTAATTTACGTGACATCAGACTCCATATCAGTTGACAACACTTTCAGCAATAATTGAATTAATGAGAAATGAGAACCCGGAAGCCAGTTGGAGAATTAATTTTCCAAATGTCCTACTGATCTTCAAAATGAAGTTTTCTCATAGACGAGGAACGAGTCAAACAGTTAGGCGAGATTTACGGCCAGAATACCTCAGAATTCAATTAACAGATGCAAATACTACGCTATACAAAAGGTGGCGCAAAAAACGAAATTGCATTTACATAGATTCGATCTTACCCCGGATTCGACCTTACCCCACTTCATCCTACACAACACATTATGCAATGCAATACATGTACTGTATAAATAACATAATTTCGTTAATTCAGAATTAGGAAAATAGACCCACGAGCAGAGCTGATCCACGCTCAGCTATACTTAACCGTCACCGTATGTTACACATTTCCAATCTAAATACTAGTCAACAGTGTTGGCTTACGCAAGATGTGAATGGATTAGAATTTTACACTAGAAATACATAATTATAAATATTAAAATATTATTCAGTTATCCATTAATAAGTATACCTACCTTTAACTTGATGGAGATTCCAGCCTAATTTTCCTCCAATAGATGTCCAATGAGCCGTAGTCTGATGATTGAGAAGAAGCAGCATTTTTCCGTCTCCGCCGAGTCGCTCAAATTCCGCCGCAAGGGAGTGAAGCACGAAACCCCCGTCCACTCCGCCTCCCGCGTCAACAACCACGAGGCACTGGTCATGGAACACTGACTCGGGTCCCAGGTCAAGTGTCTCTAGGAACCCTGGCATTTCTGTTGTTTGTCGCGGTGAACGGTCAACGGTATTTTTCAACAAGAACGAACAGTGATAAACGAAACACGTGTTGTGGTAAGTTCGTCACTCCCGCGCCCAGTCAGCCCAGAGATGAAGGCGCCATTCAAACTGAGTAGAAGTGCAAGCCACAGCCAACAGCGAATACGAGTGACTGACCGGTGGTGTTTTGTTAATTTTAATTTATTTAAGGCGGCACGGAGTTGGACAGGTCATAGGTCAAGCACTACACACGCGGGATGTTGCTCGCTCAGAATATGGTGGGGTCAACGGGAGGCACGAAGCCCGCCCTAGCCTTTGGCCCAACCGGCCTCATGGCCTCTGCTCTGTCGGCGGCCAATCCGGACGGTAAACGCGCTTTTCTATGTTGTATGTATCTCAGTTTTTGTCTTATTTATCAATATTCATCAAATATTTGTTGATTTATGCATACAGATGTCTATGAAGTTCATTTCCCTCACTTTGCTGACCATCCTCAGATCCGGAATCTTGTCACATCATCCGTCGAGGTTTTTTCTACTGCTCGTAAACATGTAAGTACATACAACATAAGTAACCGATTTAATTATTTATTTGTATTTAAATAAGTACTTTTTTAAGATTTTCAAGTATAATTATAATTATTATTATTATTTATTTACCCCATAAAATGGGTAGTTCGGGGGCCAGGAAAAATAGAAGAGACATTAGTATATTTAAATACTTTCATTCTATATTTTTAGTTCCAGAAGGCAAAAAATGCACCAGTTCCTTCCACGATAATTGCAGAGCTGAGTCAGAGTTACCGTAGTGGGATTCTTGAGCTGGTTCGCTCACTTCAAGAAGTTCAGGATCAAGATGCAGCTGATTCGGCGATGTTGTATACTCATTTAGACTGTGTTTGGCATTTTTGTGAAATCATGTTCATTACTTCTCATCCAGGTGGGTAACTTTAACTGCCAATTATGTTTTAATTCAGATTCATTTCATATGCTAAATCGTGTTAATATTTTGGATATTTAAATATTGCAGAAGTTCCAATTCTGCCTTACTTGATGGATTGGATCGGAGCTAATTTTGATAGTTCAGAGACAGTGTTGGTTTCACTCATGTCAGAACTTCCGGATCTTGATCCGCACAACCTCTCCAAACTCTGGGGAGTGATTTTCACGCACACTTTCCACGGACGAACTATCAAGGCTGCCCAGTTGCTGGAGTTTGTGAATCTGGAGAACTCGGTTGTTTTTAGCCACCAGCTAGAGCTCATGTCGGAGCTCATGAGGAAGAAACCTGTCTTTAATCCTGTTACAAGTACAACGGCGGATTTTGGGATTCTCTGGAATGAATGGCATGAGGAGTGCGAGAATAGATTGAGAAGTCGAGCATTTGCTGGTTCTAATGAGCTTACGCTGTTAGCGAAGGTATTTAGTACACCTAGACGTTAAAAACACATTGACATTATAATTAAATACTTATTATTAATATATATAATTGCCAGATGTCGATCGGTCGGTCGGTCGGTCGGTGAGAGGCCATTTTCTACGATCGACCAGCCAACTAGCTTTCGCTT